>OX457029.1:66263566-66529221 GCA_949752745.1 Protula sp. h YS-2021 | reverse complement strand
ACCGAGGTACCTCTTATGTACCATTGTTTAGGCCCAAAGGGTCGAAATGAGCTCAAGGTCGCTCTATCTCTAACCGTTTTCGAGATAATAGTCAACTTCCGGTTTTTGACCTTGACCGTGACCCAGAAGGTCAAGGTCACCGAGGTACCTCTTATATAACGTTGTTTAGGCCCAAAGGGTCGAAAGTGAGCTCAAAATCGCTCTATCTCTAACCGTTTTCGAGATAATAGTCAACTTCCGGTTTTTGACCTTGACCGTGACCCAGAAGGTCAAGGTCACCGAGGTACCTCTTATGTAACGTTGTTTAGGCCCAAAGGGTCGAAAATGAGCTCAAAATCGCTCTATCTCTAACCGTTTTCGAGATAATAGTCAACTTCCGGTTTTTGACCTTGACCGTGACCCAGAAGGTCAAGGTCACCGAGGTACCTCTTATGTAACGTTGTTTAGGCCAAAAGGGTCGAAAATGAGCTCAAAATCGCTCTATCTCTAACCGTTTTCGAGATAATAGTCAACTTCCGGTTTTTGACCTTGACCGTGACCCAGAAGGTCAAGGTCACCGAGGTACCTCTTATATAACGTTGTTTAGGCCCAAAGGGTCGAAAATGAGCTCAAAATCGCTCTATCTCTAACCGTTTTCGAGATAATAGTCAACTTCCGGTTTTTGGCCTTGACCGTGACCCAGAAGGTCAAGGTCACCGAGGTACCTCTTATGTAACGTTGTTTAGGCCCAAAGGGTCGAAAATGAGCTCAAAATCGCTCTATCTCTCACCGTTTTCGAGATGAGTCGGCCTGTCGTTAAGGACGCGTGAAGTCACGTGACCTTTGACCTTGACCCTCAAGGTCAAGGTTAGTGATGAAAGTTTACACTTTACTTAGTACGTTTTATGCATTCACACTGGGATTTGAGCACCTTTTGGCTACTTTTCTTGATTAATAGGTGTTTTCAAAAAATATTTTGACCTCAATTTGACCTTGACCTCTGAGGTGCAAGGTCAAAAAATTTTACGGATTTGACGACAACTCATTACCCTCTATGTCTCTGCCACATGCCGTCTTTTTACGACAAACCCTGTAGGAGGAGTTTTCTGGAAACCACTTTGAGGTCAGAAAAACTTTGACCTCAAATTTGACCTTGACCTTCAAGGTCAAGGTCAAAAAATTTTGCGGATTTGACGACATCTCGTCACCCTCTATCACTGTGCCAAATTTCGTCGTCCTACGTCAAATAGCGTAGGAGGAGTTTTCTGGAAACCTCCGTGACGGAAAAAAAAAAAAAGAGAAAAAAAAAAGGAAAAAAAAAAGGGCAGAAATTTCCAGAAAAACTACAAACTTATTCCCATTTGCAAACGAAGTTTGCAGGTGGGAATGATTTTTATCTGGCAAAGATCACTGTGCCCGGACATTGATCTTTGCATACATAGTAACACATATTGTACCGTCACCCCTCCTACCCGGTGGGGGGGGGGGGGGGGAGGTTGGATAGGGGGGGGGGGGTTTGGGGGCTTTGCCACATTTCAAAGGGACTTCATCCACCGGCGTTGCAGGAAACTTCGCTCCCTGAATATTTTGCCCCTCCCTACCCCCAGGCCAAGATTTCCTTTCCCCTCTGATACAATTTGAAATGGAAACCTGATTAAAAAAATTAATCAAAAATTTCATCATCAAACAAACATCAGTGTATCATTGATGCTATTGTTGTCAGTTGTACAATAGCCTTTTATGAATCAACAGCGTTTTTTTTTTTTCAATTAACCTCATCCTTAAATCGAAGTTCCATATAAACACCTTATTCCTTGATTGCAATTCATGAACTTGGGTTGATTGCACACACCATATCAAAAGTCTCCCTATCCTGTACTTAATTATTCCCTCTATTGATGAAAAAGCGATAATAAAATGCGATGGCGATCGAAATAACCTTTAATTTTTATCTCTGGAAAAACCAGGATTTAGTCGATCCTACTGACACTGTTACTTATATCAGATAACAGCCGGAAAACCACAAACTGTTCATGGATAGCATTGATGTTAAAAACATTTGGTAAGTCGAAGATTTGCAAAGATTTACTGGTCCGCCAGTTTGCATTTACTACTCCTCTGACCATACTGGCCCACGGACCATCAAATTTTGAGCAGTGCTTGATCTGAAGTTATGCACTTCGCATTTTTTGTTTTCGTCTTTGTTTTCATTTTCATTGTAAAAATAAGAAGCAAAAACGGTGATTTTTTTATCAACAACTAAGCAGCGCGTAAAGGCTGCAGCAGCATTTGCACAAACATGTGCCAACAGCCACACTGTGATGTATTACACAGTATCATCCAGACATTTGGTCGAGCGACATTTGGTCGGCGACAATTGGTCGACCGACATTTGGTAGAGCGACATTTGGTCGAAAGTGAAAATTGCGACAATTTTTGGAGAATTTTTTTTTCAAATAGTACTTTGTAACACGAACGATTTTTTAGAAATAAAATTTGTCTTATGAGTTTCACTCATTTTTACATAGTTCACATGAAATCGTTCTCCTTTCTAATCCTTGTTACAGTTTACAAAAAAAAAAAAAAAAAAAACACTTCGTACACACAAAATATGTTACTGAGCCCTAGTCCTTTACTAAAATACAAGGACACTCTGTTCACACAAAAATCAAATCGCATATCGTAATTATGCACACTACCACTAATTGTATATCCAGGTTGCTATCGAAGTAGTCATTTCATATTGATGCAAGACGTTTATCACTCGTCCCCTTCTTGATTCTCCCGGTTCACGGGTTTCCACCGAATGTTATATGCCTACACCACGTAAGAATTCCTCGATGGTTTTTCTTCCCTCCGCACGATCCCTACACAATGTTGCGAGACGCTACTGTAAGTCCCTGTACTGACGTCGTACTCGTTTTCAATTAACACATGACGTTTGATGTTCAAGCAACATGATTTTCTTTGAAAAAAATGAGCATTTAGTTTGAAATTTCGATCTAAAAAAATTTCGACTAATTGTCGCGATTTGCACTTTCGACCAAATGCCGCTTGACCAACTGTCGCTCGACCAATTGTCGTCGACCAATTGTCGCTGGAACAAATGTCGCGGATTCTTACTATATCTTCTTCCTTCGTAGAAATATTTCGGACCGGCCAAAAAAAAAAAGATCCGCATGGTAACCAGCTGGTACGTGCGTGCCCCCTCCTGCCCCTCCCACGCCCCCGCCCCCCCCCCCCCCTTCATCACCCACTGGAGTTTTAAGGCCTGATCACTCAAACCAAATACAGCGTGCATTAAAAATTGTTTGGATCCCAAGTGGCGCGTCTCGGTACAGTTACTCTTTCACAACAGATCGAAATGAGGCAAATAATGGTAGCAGCGAATGGTCTGTAGACGTCAGAGGCTATGTATTGATCAGCACTCACGAGGTTACACAAATATTTCTGTGCAAATGGTTTAATCTGGCTCCGACCTTTAAGCTTACCTATTTGCGAGATCCAAACTTTTCTGTTGATGCAGAAAAGGAAACAATATTTTTGTTTGCCAATGTTGCTTTGAGGTAACAAGCGCGTGGTGTTCACGTGAAGGGAAAGCGTGTAAATATTCTGTAACTGGAAACCTCTGTTTTTTAATATGTACAAGGTTAAATAATCACGCTATTTGGGAAATAGGTTTAATTTTTAACGGTAAAAATTTACATGTTTATCAATGGGGGAAAACGTGTTTAAGATCACAAGCATTCCATATTTAACAGTTTTTTTTTAGATGCAATTAAAGCGTTCATGGAACTCAAGGTCACGGCTCAGGTCATTAATTCAGACCTAAAGCTACAAGATATTGAAGTCCAGGCTCATAATTGAAATTACTTTCGTTACTCTTCAACCGTTATTTGAGAGGTCAAGGTCATTGACACCGAACACGATTAGCTGTTGTTTCAAAACATTATCAGAAGATGTTTGTTGGAAAAAAAATTTTCCGGGATGACCAGTTTTACGACTCTCTTGGCCAAGTTACCAAACAGAGTTACTTATTGCTCAGAAATGTTGAAAATATGACGTTTATTTTGATGTCTACACTTTCTACAGGGTTAATTAAGGGAGTAAAATGAGGTCAGGGTTACGTTTTATTGATTCCGTAATATTAAAAATAAGCTTGTCGTATTTGCAACTGGACCTTGTTCTTGAAGGTTAAAGTCAACACTTTTGTGGGGAAACTGCAGTTTTGTTGGGAAACAGGGCAAAAAGCTGAAGAACATTTAAAAAAGCAACAACAACAATGCAATTGGAAATCTGTGAGTCTACGTTCGAAGTTTAAAAAGTGCTATTTTGTTTAAAATGAAATTACAGAGACCTGAAAACAGTAGCGGGAGCATCGCTCATGGCAATATCGCTATGGTTTTGTCCAGACCTGATCGGCCCTTTGTAGATGTTCCGTATGGTAAGCTCTTATATAAACCTGGGCAACATTTTTTATGCAAAAGGTGATCTTCCTTACACGTGATAAGTTCTATTTTTTTAAATTTAATTATTTATTTATTGGTATTTATTTATTTATTTTTATTACTTATTTATGATTTATTTATTTATTTATTTATTTATTTATTTATTTATTATTATTATTATTATTATTATTATTATTATTATTATTATTATTATTATTATTATTATTATTATTATTATTATTATTATTATTATTATTATTATTATTATTATTATTATTATTATTATTATTATTATTATTATTATTTATAGCTTTTATTGTTTATTTTGTTTTGACAGAATTTGTCGATATAGCAATTATTTTTACCGGCATGTTTCTATTCTAAACAGTTTGAGTATTTTGTTGGGCGAACTTTGATAACAACAGACCGATGAAAAAAATTAGGTAAATGCGTAGTTTCTTAAATAACTGGGTTAATTGCGTGAACGCCATAAACAGGTACGTAATTGGCGGTGTTACGATCAGGCTTGTGCAACAGGCGATAAGCATGAATATCGACATTTTTCATTTGTCTGCCTAGGGTGGGGTGTGGAGGGGTGTTGCGGGAGGGGGGGGGGGATGGCGGAGGGTAGGTATGAAGGTCGTTAGGGGCGATATCTCATATTTTGTATTGAAAGTTTCAACGGAGGCCGTTAGGAGGGGGAGGGACCCTGGATGGGTGTCCAAACCCCAGAATCCAAGGGATCACATTAAAAAAAAAATCGTAATAAAAAAAAAAAAAAAACAATAAAGCATGCAACTGGAGAATTGATGTAAACACCCAATTACCAATCGATCAGCTGGTTTTAGCAACTTATCATTACTAAAATTTTCCGGATGATAAAAAACAAACAAATAAATAAATAAACAAATAAAGTAAAAATAAGAAACATAATTATCATTTTTCGGTTTGAGTGAGATGGGTTATGGAACCAACGTGGACTAAAAAAAAAAAGCTTTTCCCTGCGATTTTCCGGGGGGGGGGGCAGGGTGTGCTACTGCTTATAGGTGTGTTGCAAGTAGACAAAATGACATGATTATTTATGCGCATCATGTGGCCGTAAATAATTACGAGCATGTAACCCGAAACAGTGTGTTACTAAAAATAGACGTGACTGAGCTTTCCGGCCCGCAATAGGAGTCAAGGTTACGTAACCACTTGTTTGCACAAATTCACTCAACGCATGGGAGACGATGAAATGCATTTGCATATGTCTGACCCCCATCCCCACCATCCCCCCACCCCCAAACTCACCCCCCTCTCTCCTCCAGTCCATCTCATTTTCAGAAAATTTAGGTCCATATTTTCATCTATTTTGGAAGCGACCTGTCATGGTTTCCAATTTCGATGAGCGATAACAATAACGTTGCTGTTTAGTTGCCACACTCAAAGTCAATCGTATAACGCCTGTAAACGTTACACCAAATACGTTGGTTTAACGTCAGAGAAAGTGAAGTGTGAACAACGTTGCTTATATCACATCTGTTTATGACGTCGATTGGCCATTGATCTGTGTTCGCGATCTGTGATCAATGTGATTGTTGTGATTGTTCACGATCAATCACGACCAAATCACAACCAGATTTAATGGTATAGTTAATTCGACGCTGGATCGGCATGGGAATGTTTGCTGGGTATATCGTTCTGGCAAACTTCTAACGATCAGCGTCATTTGTTGTATGAATGATATGAATATATCCCGTACTCTATAGCCATCTCCCCCCGCCCCCTCCCCCCGCCCCCTCCCCCCCCCCCAACATCCCCCTAGATGCCTCCAAAAACTTAAAAGACTATTTTGCAAAGCAAAATCGCTTCAGTGTATATTTTATCACTATTTTTCTTAAAGGTCCCTTTTAGGCTTCTGCATATTTTGGCCTCATAATTGCTGTCTCCTTTGAATAATGAACATGTCACGTGAGTGACATGAGCACAGTGCACGCATTGCGCAGGCGTGAAGAACAGCAGATTGGACGCTTATATGTAGCCTGCCACAAAAAAAAAAACAACTTTATGTCGTTCTTTTGATAGATATGAAAAGGTTTTCACGAAGAAAAAAGAATTCCTGGAGAGAAAATGTCATATTTGTGTGTGTGTCTAGTTTGTTTTATGTTGTTTTGTTTTTTTATTTTTTTTATTTCTAATATTTTTATTCCTGCGTCGCACATCTAGCATCTACCCTGATAAACCTATATCCACGGCACCATAAACCCCTCCCTCCCTAATAAATCAACACATTTGATACACATTTTCGCTAATCAGGTTTATCGTTGTTGGGGTCGTGGAGTTCTTCTTTTTTTTTTTTTTTTTTTGGTGTAATCCATCTCAACTTCGTATCCGGAAACGTCAACTCAAGAAACAAAGATTTGTTGTTTAAGATTATGAAGAAAAGAAACCGGAAATGTGTGCTGATATAACAATGCAGTTCTGACGGCCAGTCTCGCAGTTTTGTTCAGTTTTTTATTTCTTTCTTTCTTTTCTTTTTTTTTTTTTTTTTGTTTGTTTACATGGCGGTTTATATGATCCAGACAGAAAACAGAAAATTGGTGACTTATTCCTGTAGTTCTAAAGCTGACGTACATGTGGTTATTTTTTTCGTTCTGGCCTTAAAGAAACTTGTAGCTATGTCTTACTGTCTGTTGGTGATAGACGCGTGATTTATTTAGGGCTTGCGGTGAGTGAAAAGGTGACAAGATTGTACATGCGAGAAGCGAATAGATCGCAGATTTTTGAAACCTAAAAGCAAAACACCCGGATATTTGGTATGTCTAACCGAAAAATCGAAAAAAGAAGAAGAAGAAGAAAAAAAAAAACACTCAGGCCTTTTTATTGGAGTACTTGTACATTTTATGTTTCTTATCTGTTTTATTTTTTTTTTCTTTTTTTTTTTTTTTTTTCTTTATTTTAGTTTTTTTATTTCATTATGCACAACTACATCCTAGTATTCGCAGAATGGGCCAATCCTATATAATCATTTATCCATATGAAAAATTCTGCTGAACAAATACCAAAGTTTGACATTGTCACGTATGTTCCTTAAGGTCTGAATAGTCAAATCGAGAAATTATGGAAGAGCTCGGCAGTTGTCGGAATGAAAATATCATTTCTTTTTGTTGATCTGACGGGAAAGAACATCCATACAGAACGGAAACAAAATTTGGGATTTTTTTGACCCCCCCAACCCCCACATCCCTAAACTTCAAATTTTGTGACGTCACCCAATGGTTATGCCTCAAGCTGAACACATCAGAAGAATCCCTCCTCCTTCCCCCCTCCCACCCCCTCCTCGCTCCTCTTTGCTTCCCTTTCCAACAGCGTCCGTGCATGCCTACTTAATGACCGATCCCAAACAAGAATCACTTCTTTATCTAATATCTCAATATCTCGGATAAAGCCCCAGTCATTTAACACGTTGCCAGTTTGGTATCCCCTTTCAGTCCTACGCCGTTTTGTAAAAAAAAAAAGAAGAAGAAGAAGAATGAAAAGATAGACAGCTTGACCTAAAATCTCCTTATATTTATTGGCATACCTAAAAACAGCGGTTTGGACATCTTCCAAAATAACAGGATGCCAAACTGGCAAAAATGTAACGGTCCCTCTTTTGGAACCTGGCGTCGAGTCTACTCGAGTTTAAGAACAAAAAAAAAAATGTATGTATTTTCTGATTAACTGAGCTGAACGTGCTTCAGTCACAAACAACGTGATCCCCGTCAGACAGTAACTGGTATCATGGTCCGGCAAATAACATTTGTTTTCGCCAGAAGTTCACATTCAAATTTGTGCAGATTACATATATATTTGTACATAATTATGCGATTGGGCGTATAAGATATAGTTTCTGTGAAAACTCTTTTTAAACAAATTCTGTGTCATTCGTAATCGTGTATTTTTATTGAAAATTGTCACTGAATTTTTAGTCAATTACCTTGCTTTACCATTCACGCTATAAAAAACTGGGGTGACAGAAACGTTGAAAAAAAAAACAAAAAAACAAAAACGGTGATAAAAAAAACAAAAGGTGTTATAAAAAGGTGACATTTTAGTACGCACTGTTCCCGACTGTAGAGCCTAAAAATAGATGTATATTGATAAGATAAAAACACTTCATGCAGTTTTTATCCATCGTCGA
Organism: Protula sp. h YS-2021; assembly: GCA_949752745.1. Lineage (NCBI taxonomy): Eukaryota > Metazoa > Annelida > Polychaeta > Sabellida > Serpulidae > Protula > Protula sp. h YS-2021. Next base: position 66,520,629 of record OX457029.1, on the reverse strand, counting down.
TTTGTGGTTTTTTATCACGCAATTCAATAAACAGCCATTAACGTGTGAAACAGTAGATTGAGGTAATCTATTACACAACAATGGTTGATAAAATAACAATCTGGTGTTTTTTTGTTTTTTTTTTATCTGGCTTCGCAATATTTACCAAATTTTATCACTATAAATATTTTGTTTACCATTTACAGTAGTTTTCTATAAGTATGTGATTTTTTTGTTCATTTTTTTTCAAATGTTTTTATTTTATACCTAGAAAACTTCTGCAGAGCCCTCCCATACAAGCTCTTCTTAAGCTAAACCCCCACCCTTCCCAACCCCCACCCCCTGTCAAAGAGTAATAATAAAATAAAATAAAACAAAACACCCACAAACACAAAAACTTACATTTCAATTTTTGATCAGTTGGTATTCTAAGAGGACATGAAACGCACGTTATTTATTTTCAAAATATGGTTAGTACATTGGGGAATAATCGATGAGTTTAATGATCAAATATGCCTAATACTTCCGGTAGAAATGCAATGCAGCGAAAACTTCTTATTCAAGGCATTTTTTTCTCTTTTGATAAGAATAATCCAACTGAGCTCGAAATCAAGACTCCAATTTGGTGGTAAATTTGTTGCCAAAATGATGCCTTTTATTTATTTGTTTATTTGTTTTTGGTTCTCATTGTTTCACACCAAATTGTCAGGTATAGTGGATTATATTCCTCTCATTGCTACTTCGTGCCCTTGGATGGTGCCACGTGACGTTGTCGTCACGCGATTGAGTGGCAGGAGAGTAACAGCGACAACATCCTCGCCTCGACGAGTGCGACAGAGCCTGGTCACAAGTCACTCAAATTGACAGAGTCAGGGGTATATTCCCCACACCCTGCATTTTTCTAAAATTTTTCAATATTTTTTCTTTCTTTCGGGCCTCTGGGGAAGGGCTTCGTGGTAGCTGAACCTCCATGACAGTTAAAATATTTTTAGGCACACATAATTTCATTTAATATTTGAGACTGTGGTCGGGAAGATAAACTTCTAATTTCATGATAGTTTGGACGAGCACAGCGCATGAATTAACTTCTTTTAAAGCGCAGGCATCTTCTCTTGCAATGCACATAAGTGTCATACGAAAATGCAGAGGGGGGGGGGGGGGGGTTAGGGTTAAAATATGTGCCCCTAAAAAGTTTATCCACACCCCTCAACCACCAGCAATAGGTCCCATAGAAGTCGCGAGTGGAACTTCTTTGCTAACTGTGAGGCACTCGATGAAAGTAACTCTGCTTTTTAACGAAATTGCTACTACGCGCTGGTCGCGTCTGGCTTCGAAATTTCCTTGCCCGATATTAACGGGTTGTCATACGGTGACACCAATAGTTCCTTCTCAAACAGGGGGGCTTTCTGAATTAACCAGGTTATTGTTGTACATCAAGCAATGTGAAATCAATGGTGACTGATATAATTTTCCGTATTTTCGGGGTTGTCCGCGTTATACAGGTTTGGCTGCAGGTCTTACTGTATATTTCAGGAATGAAAAAAAAGCTTGCCCTCAATTGTATCACAAGGTGCACATATACGCCTATCAAAAAAAAAAAAAACCTTACAATGCACCCTTTTAAGTTTCAAGGCAATGAATGACAGACTGAGCTTCTGCAGGTCGTTAAAAGGCTGTGGGAATTATCATTTTCCTCGTTGTTTGAAACTGTTGACATCCCTAACTGATTTTATTCATCGTGGGTTTATTCCAGTCGTCACATTTAAAAGAAATGGCATGATAAGTTGTGTGAAAATCCCACGAAAAAGGGGGGAGGGGGGGGGGGGGGGGGGGGGGGAGGGTGCGCACTCACGTACCAACTGTTCCCATGATTGTATATGAGTTTTAGAACAACGCCAAGGTGCGGAGTGCTAATTTTGACACAATAGCCCCCCCCCCACCACATTTTATCCAAATGTGGCTTGAAATTCTTGAATAACACCCGTGCTTTTTTTTTTTGGTAGTAAACGCGGAGTACTAAATGAAAAATACCCCCCCCCCCCTCCCCCTTCCATTTAACGGAATTGACACTTGTCGTCGAGAACGTCTGCTCTCAAAATCATCCCCTTTCTCCACTGTTTTTTGGACACGCATGGTAACAGATGATACCAAGTGCATCCCAACCCCCCCCCCCCAACCCCCCCCCCCCCCCCGCCCCCTCCTTCCTTAAAAATGAAGGTTGTGGGCGAGGAAGAATCAATAATCAATACTCAATAATCAAGCATCGTCGTACAATGTAAAAGACTTGGACAAACATGATTAGACAAGTAGAGAGATCGATGTCAACACTCTAGTGACAGCTTGATTGATCGCTCATGCAATACTTCGGATCATCATTTTAAAGTGACACGGTAAACTATTTATCACATAACATTTTAAGTACACCTCGATATGTGGCTCTATTACAATACGTATTGGGACTTTGAGTCATATAATTAATAACAATTGATATAATTAAAATAATGAACCACTGTGCTTGTCCTTACTTTAACAAAAACTCTCAGCAAATATCAATTTTTCTATGTTTTTAAAACCTGCAATTTAAGTCCCTTTTTAGCTACTTCCATTATGTATGTGTATTTTATTCACGAACGTGTCCGTATATTTTTAAAACGACCTCTAAACGCCTAGTGATAAGTGAAAAAAAAAAACTTTTAAAATGCAGGTGGAGTGAGGTTCCGAAAGAACCCTCCCCCACCCCTCTTGTGCGAAACAAGAGTATGTATATGAGAATGCCTGACTTCAAGGTATTGTCTATTTTCATGGCCCTGTCTGTTCATACCGAGGGCGTCAGCCCAAGGTGTGAATAGACAGGGCCATGAAAAAAGAGTTTACGGAGAAGGAAGGCATTCTCATACTTAATATCCATGTGCCAGACGAATTGGCCCCGCCTCCCCCGGCCCGTCACCCCCTATTGTTCTGCGATTAAGGTGACAAATAAAAAATAACAATCATGACAAGGTATAAAAAACTGAACCATCATTCATAAGAACCTAGTTAATGCAAGAGTCAACACGAGCTTTTTTGGGTACAAAATTCATGTGGAGTACGATTCAGAAAATGAATTTTCTTTGACCCAGACTCCTTCTGAATTGCAGAGGGAGTCTGGGAATGTCGACATTGGATTGAACATTGATGGATTTATTCAAGTATATAATGTTAACTAGAAGCTCATTCCGCTAGCGAAATGTTAAACACTTGACAAAAATTAAAACGCAAAAATACTTTCTTCAGTGGGTTATTTCTTGAATAATATATTGCAAACAACACAGCTTGAATACGTATTAGCCGAGTAGTGTTTGGTTGTTGTTGACTTAAAGTTTTATTGACTGATCAGGCATACGCCTTGTTATCTATTTACGTAGTGGGAGCTCGCACAAAGCTCACTGAGCAAATTGCATTCTGTGCTGTTGTTAAATGCTACGCATTTACTTGCAAAAAATACAGTCTTTTCACATGGTGTTTTAACAAAGAAAACGAAATCAAAGACGAAAATAGAAAGTGACATGCACATGTTCAGATCAAGCTCTTCATAAGTCCCAAGTTTCATGGTCGTAGAACCCATAGTATTAGAGAAGAAGAAGACACAAAAAATCGAAAAAAGTGTCAAGAAGAAAAAAAAGGACGAATTTCACACACAGTTGCTCAGTGAGCTTTGTGCGAGCTCTCACTGCGTAAATAGATAACACGGCGTATGCTAGATCAGTCAATAAAACCTTAAGTCAACAGAATCCAAACACTACTCGGCTTATAAGACGTATTCAAGCAGTGTTGTTTGTAATATATTATTCAAGAAATAACCCATTGAAGGAAGTATTTTTGCGTTTTAATTATCCGCCGGGAACCGGACGGATATAGTTTTCATTCTGTCCGCCTGTCTGTCCGTCCGTCTGTCCGTCCGTCCGTCTGTCCGTCTGTGCAATTTCAGTCTCACGCGCCTACAGCCCGCATTAGTGGGTGGATTGATTTCAGATTTTACCCAGGGGTGCTCCTAAGCATCCCGCAGTGCAGTGACCAGGATTCGACCGGATCGGAGCAAAATTGCCAAAATGGCAAAACTTTAAAAAATTGTAGAAACTGAATAAGGACTTTGCATAACACACATCAGTCTCACGCGCCTACAGCCCGCATTAGTGGGTGGATTGATTTAAGATTTTACCCATGGCTGCTCCTAAGCATCCCGCAGTGCAGTGACCAGGATTCGACCGGATCCGACTAAAATTGTCAAAATGACAAAACTTTAAAAAATGGAAGAAATGAATAAGGAATGAGCATAACACATATCGGTCTCACGCGCCTACAGGCCGCACTACCCGAACACTCGCGTAACGTCGGGCCGACGTCGGAACGGTATAAACCAGGTCGGAAAACGTTTGAATCGGCTTCGATGCATCGGTAATGCATCGGTTATAGGTTGGCAATAGTCGAATTTCCATTTTTTCTCATTCGTCGGAAGTTCATCGGTTACCGACGTTGGCCCGATGATTATTTTCCTCAGTTTAATAGATGTTGGCAAATATTCATCGGGCCGACATCTTTTTCCGACGAACTTCCGACCAATTGGGAATTGTTTTTGCTAAAAATATTATATTCATATATTACACGTATTTCTCAATGCATATATTATACATATATTTTTATGCATTGGTTATACGTTGGAAATAGATTAACTTCCGACCAATGGTAAAAAATATGAAACGGATATTGCATACGTATATTCGATGTGTTTAGTTATACGTACATTATACATATATTTGTATATGTTGGCCCAACGTCTGACATAGACGTACTTCCGACGGAACAAAACTTAATTGTTTTTGAAAAAGATATTACTGATGTATAACCGACGGATTACAATAATCGTATAATATACAAATATATCACTGCATCGGCTATGCGTCGGAAATATACCGAATTCCGACGAAAACTAATGTTTTTATTTGACATATTACAAGCATGTAATATGCGTATAAAAATATACGTATATTATGCATATAGTTATATTTGTCGGTGAAACGTCGGAAATATACCGATTTCCAATGGATCTCTAAATTTGTGTATTTCACGCATAACTTGAAATGAAAACATATATATATATATATATATATATATATATATATATATATATATATATATATATATATATATATATATATATATATATATATATTTATATATATATATATATATATATATATATTGCGTTGTGTACGAGTGCTCCACATATTCCACAGCGTCGGAAAAAAGATGCCGATATTGCCAACAAGTATTATACGTATTTTTTTAAACGTCTATAAGACGCATATTTTCCTATGTATAAACGACGTCGGAAATACATCGGAAAAAAGATGCCGATATTGCAATCGTATATTATACGTATTTTTATACGTCTATAAAACGCATATTTTCGATGCTTATTCGGCGTCGGAAATTTATCGATTGACGTTTTGTAGGGGACATTACGAAGAATCAATAGTGGAGCATTATGAATATACTTGAAAATTATCATTTGCCTCAATAAACTAGCCCAGCCGCGGTGGAGTAGAGGTATGTTCCGCGCCTAGGATGCAAGAGGTCCCCGGTTCAAACCCGAGTAAGTACTAGTGTGCAGTTGCACTACATAGATATGCTATGTTGTATATTGATATGCTATGGTGTATGTATGAATATGTGAATTATGAATGGTTGGTAAAGGTTCAATGGGTCAGTTAAGGTAAGAAACAGTTTTTTTTACGTATAAAAATCATCGGAAGTTCGTCGGAAATGCATCGGAATATAAACGTATAACCGACGTATAGCCGACGGTTGGTATCCGACGTCGAAGAATTTGTAGGGATATTTCCGACGGTGGCCCGACGTATTAAAGATATATCGGCCCTATATATATCCGATGTACGAAGCCGCTTTATCTACTATGCGTCGGGCCATAGTTAATCCTATGTGCAACCGATACATCGGCCGACGAAGTTGCCGATATTGCCGATCTAGTATAGATGTATTTTAGACGTTACGCGAGTGTTCGGGTAGTGGGTGGATTGATTTAAGATTTTACCCATGGCTGCTCCTAAGCATCCCGCAGAGCAGTGACCAGGATTCGACCGGATCCGAGCAAAATTATCAAAATGAAAAAACTTTAAAATTTGAAGAAACTGAATTAGGAATAAGCATAACACATATCGGTCTCACGCGCCTACAGCCCGCATTAGAGGTTGGATTGATTTAAGATTTTACCAAGGGCTGCTCCTAAGCAGAACCGGACGGATATAGTTTTCATTCTGTCCGTCTGTCTGTCAACTACCACCAGTTCGGCAGAAATATATTTTTCTAAACGTGCCTTCTCAGCCATATGCAGGCTTATCTGTTCATCTGTGGAAGGATTTATTCAAATTGTGCGAACTTAATGCAGTCATGCGGCAAAGGGACGACTTGCCCTTCGCGCAATTATTGAATCGGCTCAGGACAAACTCGTGCACAAAGGATAACTATTCCTTTCTTCGCAGCAGAACAATTACTTACGATTTGTCTAATCCAGAATACCCTTTGCAAGCTTTGCACATTTTTTCCACCAATGATGCAAAGGATGAACACAACCGCAGACTACTTGAGTCGATCGATGCTGAATTGATCCGAATTCCTGCCGTGGACCAATCGCTCAAACGTACTCAAAACTCGAACACTTCTTTCAAGATTGGCAACCTTCAAAAAAATTTAGAGTTGAAAGTTGGTTGCAGAATAATGCTTGTTATGAATGTCGATGTTGCAGATGGCCTTTGTAATGGGTCCGTTGGAACAGTAGTTGATATAACAATGACTGAAGCAGGTGTGGTCTCTTGCTTGTGGATTCAATTTGACACTGTCACAGTGGGAAAAAAATATCAGATCTCACATAAAGCATCCACTGTTCCAAACTGCGACTAGGATTGAACGTCATGAGGCACTTCTGCCTAATAATGTGTCACAAAATATCAGAAGAATTCAATTCCCCGTGTGCCTATCTTTTGCGACAACAATTCATAAAGTCCAGGGCCTAACTCTTGACAGAGTGGTGTTATCACTGCAACAATGGACTAAATGTGGAATGGCTTAAGTTGCTTTAAGCCGAGCCAGAACTATCGATGGCCTGTCAATCATCTACTTTGATGAAAAGAAAATCAAGTGCGATCCTCTAGTTGTCAATGAAATGAAGCGTCTGCATGATACATCTGTAATAGGCCGATTCCCTTCTACATTCTGCGAGGAGCAGTATGCAGTTTCTTTAAACACCAGATCGCTTGTAGCACATCATATCGACATTTGTGCTGATCAGCGACTTGTAAATGCAGCCATTATAGCTGTGAGTGAATCATGGTTGACATCACATCATGACAACAGCAATTTCTACATTCCGTCACATGATGTTTTCCGAAACGATGGCTTCACTAAAGGCGGTGTTGCATTATATACCGATACGTTACTGAAAGGTAGAAAAATTACCGTTGACACAACGCTTCAAGCTTTTTGTGTGAACATAAGGTTTCCACAAGAAACCTCTGATACTGTAATTTGTGTCATCTACAAGTCGCCAATCTATCCGGTAAACAAGTTCTGTAAATATCTTCGGGAACTTCTCGTCCAACTACCATTGAAAAGAACAATCGTGCTTGGTGACGTCAACATAAATATTTCACAGAAGCAGTCGCCATTACTAGATCTTATGAATTAATTTCATCTTCTGCCAACCTCGTTTGAAGCAACAATGCCATCTGGTCGATGTATCGATATTATCTTCACACCAAATCAACCATGTACCACTGGCTCTACAAACCTCTACTTCACTGACCACAAGGCTGTATGGTGTTCTTTGGAACAGTTGTTCACAGGAACATCATAATCAGGTATACAATTTGCGCGAACCCGGCGGATTCATGCTTCTCGAGCATCTAGTTTTTGTCAAGTGTTTAACATTTCGCTAGCGAAGTGAGGTTCTAGTTTTCTTCTTGACAGTGTTTCCGATTTTTTGTGTCTTCTTCTTCTCTGACACTATGTCCCCTAGGACCATGAAACTTGGGACTTATGAAGAGTTTGATCTGAACGTGTGCATGTCACTTTTTATTTTCGTCTTCGATTTCGTTTTCTTTGTTAAAACGCCATGTGAAAAGGGTGTATTTTTGCAAATAAATGCAGAGCATTTAACGTACATCACAGAACACAGTTGCTGAGCTTTGTGCGAGCCTTCACTGCGTAAATAGATAACACGGTGTATGCCTGCTCAGTCAATAAAACCTTAAGCCAACAAAAACCAAACACTTCTCGGCTTATAAGACGTATTCAAGCTGTGTTGTTTGCACAATATAATTGAAGAAATAACCCATTGAAGGAAGTATTTTTGCATTTTAATTTTTGTCAAGTGTTTAACATTTCGCTGGCGGAATAAGGTTCTAGTTTGGACTTTGAATTAACCGCAGTGCATCTCGGTATAACTGCAAAAGACGTAAAAAATTCCATCGCCAGATCTATCGATACCACAAGCATGTTAAGAACGGATGGGCTAACATAATTTTTGACAATGACTTCCTACATCAGCTTCAAGGTAATTCATTTGAAAACTTCTGCTTTCTTCTGTTTACGTTAGTGTCACTCGTCGTAAAATTCTAGCGTTTTGGTCGAGATTTGAAATCGAGAGAAAAACTCTATTAAGTGATCATTATGACGTCTATCAAACGTCTTTTTGAGGTCACGACGTCTGTCGACGAATATTTAACGCAGTAAATGAGATGCGTTTTGTCGTTTTTTGTCGCGACTAAATGAGAAGGTTGTCGAACGTCTGCGTCGCAACGTTCGTTGGATGGACGTGCAAAGTTTTAAAAGAAGTCTTAGGTTGTCGATTTTCCCCACATAGCGAATTTTATCCACGTTTATCTGACGTCTTTCCTTCAACGTCTGTCCAACGTCTTCGTTCCGACGTCTTTCCAACATTAGGCAATAGACGTTGTTTTGACTTTTCATTTGACATTCAACTCCATCAAAACGTCTATTCAACGTCATGAGCTTATGTCTGTGCAACCTCCATTCAACGTTTTATTCTCACTGGGGACATTAATTTAAACAACAATGAAAACAAAGTCACACCTTGCAGGACATTCTCAACAAGAATGACCTGTATTTGTGAGAATGCCCTGCCTCACAAAAGAGGTGCGACTTTGTTTGCCTCGTTCTTCCAAATAAGAGAAAACAAAAGAACTGAACATTAAAATCAGTTCTTTTGTTTTCTCTCTGAACGATGGAAATCCTTAGTACTTGGCGTGCAGTTTCAAGTGTGGGCATGTGTTACCATGTGCATAAAAAAAAAAAAAAAAAAAAACAACAGGCAGAAGGTAGGGGGGAAATTTTGAAGGTAGACGTGGTCCACGCGAAGTACTAATTTTATTAAAAAAGGGGGATGAGAGTGATGAGGGGGGGGGGGGGGGGCGGTTGGGGGGGGATGGTTCTGGCACAACTTTACTCCTTGTTCGGAGAAACTAGGGGTCAATATTTCACAATTAGCACTTCGTGTTTAGGGGTCATTTTAGAAAGTCATGGACACGCATGGTGACCAGCTGGCACGTGAGTGCCCTCCCCCCCTCCCGCCTCCACACCCCCCCCCCCCCCCAGGGATGACAAGGCACTACAGTATATTGTTTACAGATGCTCTTCTTTTAGATTTGAATAGATGTGTTTGAATTTGGCCCCATTTACAGAAGACAGTTTTTGTTATGGTATCGGATAACACAAAAAATGATCCAATTATCCTCAATTTAACCACAATTCCTCTTCCGGTCAAGGAAATGTGTGTTGAAGAGTTTAGAGGTGGTTTTATCCCACAGTATCTTGAGATAATCAAACATAAGACCCACATCTCTGACCACATATGTACAGAGTGTCAGAATGTGTCTGAATAACCAAGTCGGTTGTTTATGTCCTAAATGTTTGCATTATGATTTGTCTTAACCGATTTTTTTTTCACTGAATCATTTAATAATAATAATAATAGCATCTTATCCTGTGGTAAACATTTACTTAGAAAAATTATTGTATCCTTGACCGGCCTAGCAATTTAGTATAGAAACACACGATTCTTTTATTTAAAATAGTTATTTCATTATTAAATATTTATGTTTGCAAATCACTTAATTTAACACAAGATGTAAGTATGATTTCTACGAGGCATAGAAGTTATAGAACTGTAGGGGTGGAGGGTGGGGGGGGGGGGGGGGTGTTGAATGGTATACGCAACAATAGAGACCTTTTGCTATAAGTAAAAACCTACCATTTTACGTCCTTGTGCAAAATAAAACGTTTTTTTTTGCAAAGTTTTAGCTTGACAAGACCCATTCAGAAGTACACATTACCTGTCTATGGAATGCATTTTAACATTTAATGCTAATTTTTATATCAAAATTTATAATTAAAGATATAAATAAATCAATGTAGAGGACATTAATTTATATTTTACTTTCAGTAATTGTATTTTAGATAGCAAAAGTTAATTTTTGATATAGAAGGTCAATTTTACAAACCTAAAGGAAGCACACATTTTATGTAAAATTGAAGGAATCGTCAATTGGAGATGACAAATTGAATTATTGATATCAATAATAACAACAAAATTTTAGAGCAGTAGTAGGGAAATGGGCGTTCTGCGTCAATCAATCATCGTGACGTCATCAGTCACGTGATCAATTAAGCCCCGCCCACTTTCTGTCTATCACCTGTCAATCATCGTGACGTCATGAATCACGTAACCAATGAAAATCCAATGAAATCAATGAAGACAATGAAGTCCCACCCACTTTCTGTCTATCACCAGTCAATCATCATGACGCCATATCCCCCTCATATCTATTTTTAGACTGGGGAAATTTTACAACATTTATTTTTAGTAACTTTTTAAAAAGTAGATAACTTTTGTTATGTTCAACCGATTTGAATGGAAATTTCACCTTTTGATTCAGTTTTATGTCTAGTTTTGATCTAAAGTAATCACATGCTATATGCACATGTGGCTGTAAGCATAATGTTTATTTTAGTAACTTTTAAAAAAGTAGATAACTTTCACCATGTTTAACCGATTTGAATGAAAATTGTACCGTTTGATCCAGTTTTATTTCTAGTTTTAACATAAATTGGTCATAGGCTATTTGCACAGGTGGCTGTAAGCACTTTGTGGGTGAGAAGAATGTCAAGTCTCCATTCAAAGATGTGTTCGAATGGTGCCCATTCAAAGACGTGTTCAATTGTTTTTGGAACATATTTAGTTATGGTATTGTTCAACAAGTTTTTTCAACAAGTTGTTTAACAATTGTTCAACAAATTGCTTAACAAGTTGTTCAACAAGTTCAACATGTTCAGTATGTTCAACATGTTGTTCAACATATTCAACGTGTTGCTCAACATGTTCAACATGTTAAACAAGTTGTTTAACAATTGTTCAACAAATTGTTTAACAAGTTGTTCAACAAGTTCAACATGTTCAACATGTTGTTCAACATGTTCAACATGTTCAACATGTTGTTCAACATGTTCAACACGTTCAACAATATAGCCTTATATCGCATGTTTTCACAAACATTCTGGTTAAGTCTGGAATAGCTCAGCCGGTAGAGCGTCGGACTCCTGGTCGGAAGGTTTTTTGTTCGAGACCAGATATGGGCGGCCTAACCTTAGACCATGACATGTGACTATGTGACCAAATCACATGACTTAAGTCACGTGAACAAGTCATGTGACCACACCCCCGATGACAGATTTCTACCTTTCAATCATCGTGACGTATAACCTTATAACGCCTACAGTCATCACGCACTCATTCACAACGTACTCATTCATAATGTACTCATTCACAAGATATTCATAATGTACTCTTTCATAATGTACTCGTTCGTAATGTACTCATTCATAACACATTAATAATGTACTCACTCATAATGTGTTCATTCATAACACTCATTCATAATACACATTCATAATGCACTCTATGGTCAAGGGTTAGGGTTATGCCGCTTAGGGTTATGACGTCATGATTACGTCATTATGACGTCATCACGTCACCATCATGTTTACGTCTTTCGAACAGGAGCGCGCTTCATCCAAAACTGACTCAGAAACCCTCTGTCGGTTCGAAAACACCCTATGACGTCATTTTGACGTCACTTCCTAGGCACGCCGGTTCGAAAACAGGAAGTGACGTCATAATGATTGACTGGTGATAGACAGAAAGTGGGAGGGGCCTCATTGTCTTCATTGATTTCATTGGCTTTTCATTGGTCACGTGATTCATGATGTCACGATGGTTGACAGGTGATAGACAGAAAGTGGGCGGCGCTTAATTGCTCACGTGACTGATGACGTCACGATGATTGATTGACGCAGAACGCCCATTTCCTTACTACTTAGAGCTCAAGAATTGCTTCTTTTTTGCGCAGTAAACAATTAAAAGAAATATTCTATAGACAGAAACAAGTCGTTATTACTTTCATAGATATTTGCTTCAAAATTATATATATATATATATATATATATGTATATATATATATATATATATATATATATATATATATATATATATATATATATATATATATATATATATATATATATATATTAAACTGACATTTTGATATTCAAAATTATTTTTTGAGATCAAGAATTATTTGTAGATTTCAAATACAAATAAAAATTCTCATTCTGAAATAATTCTATCTAAGATATATTCTTGATATCGGAAAAGGAAAATAAATTACTGAGCTCAGAATTTAGATTTTGCCTTCAAATATTTCTTTTTTGCTACCACGAATTGAACTTTCGACCTCTAAAGATCATTTTTAGAGATTATCAAATCATTTTTGATATCGATTAATGTCTCCGATCTCTGTACGTATTTAATGATATCAATTTTTTAAAGATCATGAATACATTTAGAGATATCAAAGATAGCAAAATTAATTCTTGATATATATAATTAGCTCTTGGTGTCAAACTTTCAATTTTAGAGATCAAAAATTAATTGATATCAGTAATTGTCTCATAAATGCGAAAATGGCATTCCACACTTCTCGAACAATATGCTTTGACATTTGATTATTAAGTGTTTTTAGATTTTGCTCTGTCGGCCCTCTGAGCCCGACCTACACCAAACATTGCCATCTCCGAAAGCAAGCTCTTGGTTACAGAATTCATTAGGAAAAACAAACTCCGGTACGCTCTTATATAAACCCTCACAACTACAAGATTATCCGGTGACAATTTCCAAGCTCATGTCGGCTGACATAAACGCAAATAGTAACTATTTTGGGATATTGAATAAACTTTCAGAGGTGGTCCAAATAGGGAGGTGGTCCGATGTCGAGGTTCCGCTGTATCTTTACTTCAATACGCCATTTTAGACTGCATATTAATATAGGTGAGTGGAGAGTTAGACCCTCAACCAAATGACACGCTGCTGCTGCTCGATATGGCTTTCTGATGCGCCCCGAACCCACTCTGTCTCTCACGGAAAAAAGGAAAAAAAAATGCCAACAATTAAACCAGAAGGCATGAAAAATGATAGGCTCCCTCAATGACTCATGGGAATTCCCTCACTTGAGAAATGGTAACTATTAGACGAAATGACCATAACTATACTCATATATTCTATCAACATTTATCAAGGTATAGATTAATATAATGCCATTTAGTCTGTTCGGAATATTACAGATCCATGAAGCTTTTTGTCTTGGATGTCTCAACAGCCAACGTTATCTTGGATGTTGAAGGTGGAGGTTGAAGTTTTTGATAACAATGAGATGGGCCAACGATTAAAATGGACGATAATTTTTAATTTTTTGATGAGTAATCTAGCCTGTTGCATTCGTGTGACTTTGGTATTCGGAGCGATGACCAATCCTCCGTGCTCACCACCCCTCGCCGAAGTCGCATCCGGGACCTTGGGGATAGCAGACCAATGAATGGTTCATCTCAGCTAACCTTTCAAGTTCCCCTTAGATTCAGTTCTTAATATCTGTATATCTTTTCAATGATAAGATAGCCCCTGCCCATTCCACAATCCTATGCCTGCTGCCAGACCCAGACCGAGATTCACAGTCACTGCAACCAGCTTGTCTATTCTACATTCCCTCGCCCTCAACTACTCTGGGACTCCGCTACACTTCACAGTCCCCTCCCTTTTGTCTGCAGCTATGCTAAATCTCCGCCAGCCCAACAGTTGGTGATATCTGAGGATATCCACCCCAACACGCCGCCCCCCCACTCTCTGTCTGCTACTATCCTGACTCCTATCCTACCCCATGCCCCCTATCTCGGCCAACCCATCAGCTTCCTACTCCTCTGGTGACATCTGAGGCCCCGCCTACTCCAAAAACCTACTGACCCTCTGTCTGCTGATGCTCTGACTCTAAGCCTATTCCACAGTCTCCCCTCCCCTATCTCGACCAATCGAACAGCCACTTTCCGCTGTCCCGGTGAATCACAGCTCACCCTAGGGCACATGTCACATGTTCACAGTCCGTCCCACTCTGACTGATACAACCCGACCAGTCCGTAAACCCCAGTGTCTTTCATCTAGCCCACCCACAGCCCACCCACAGCCCCTAACAACTTTCCTGCCGTTATGTGTCACATGCTCTCTTGTTTTCGTTTAAATATGATTTCCAGTTTTTATCCAAAAGTTTCTCAATATTTTTAGATATTGGTTGAATAATCATGAAAAACAAAAAGATGTTTTAAAGAAAATTTTTTTGGTGCTTGCGTAAATTTTATCTAATGCTTACTCAACTAAAATTTTAGAAATTTTATTTCAAACAGATTTTTTATTAGCCATTTCTTGTATTGTGTGTAATTATATGTAATTTACTCTCTTACTTCTGCAATGTAATTTTTAAGTGTAAAATTTTAAAAGTTTAAAGCATTTCTTTACCAATTGGCTTATACAAACACTTCAAACGCGGTCTAACGTAGTACCAGAGAAACATGCTCTTATTTTATTGGGAAAGAAATGCCACTTGTCTACAATACGGTACATAGTTGAGGCTAGTCAGTGACGTAATATACATAGTAATCACCCCATTGATTAAAATGAAGTGTTTCACTGGCTTGTTAAAATGAATGTTGCTTCTCTTTGCTGGCAACAACGTTCTCATTTAGTTGTTGAATTTACTTTTAATTTAATTTTCTTTTCTTTTCAATATTTTGATAAATTTAAGGCAGCGGCATATACGTGACGTCATATACGACGGATGTTACATTGACAACCACGAGAGTCATGACAACCTTGACTGGCACGAAAACATTAATATTTTGAACGATTAACAATCGTGCCAACAGATGTCATATTATGTTCCTTTAATTCACTAATGCAGGCGGTTCATGACTATAACAAGCTTCATACGCAGTCCTGATCTATTATCACGACATTTATGCATATTTATGCACTCTTTTGCTACACAAAACCATCAGACACGCAGTCATCAGTAAACTGAGAGTATTAGCAGTGAATCAAGCTTTCAAGTGCATATAAAATACACATTAATGCATTTATATTTATTCTTTTTTCGGTATTTTTTTTTCAATTTTAACATGAGTGAATGTATGATATAATCACACCGGAATCCCGGAAATTGGACCACCTACAGGACTGACTAAAAGTGGTCCAATTTCCGGGGTGGTCCGATTTCCGGGGTTCGAGCAAATCGATGTATAAGAGCTTTCAAGTGCATATAAACTGCATATTAATGCACTTATATTTATTCTTTTTTTGGTATTTTTCTTTCAATTTTAACATGAGTGAATGTATGAGATAATCACGCAGGAAACCCAGAAATTGGACCACCTACAGGAATGAACAAAAGTGGTCCGATTTCCGGGGTTCGAGCAAATTTGATGTGTAAGAGTGCGTTTTTTGGTTATGTTAGTAATGTATCCATAGGAAATAAAATAATAACGCCTCTTTCTGCTCTAAAATCATCAACTTTATTCATACATTGAAATCTATTGATCACAAAAATATTCAGTGACCATTCATATTTACACTTGGGCCGAAAAAATCTGAGGACTAAAAAATCTGACCAGAAAAATTAATCATTTTTTACATCAACTTTAGAGCCAAGTCTACGTAATTTGAAGACTAAAGAAGTTTGATACAGAATAAATCAGTGTTTATGCATAATTTCAACTAAATCGACAAAACCTGAAGACTAACGAAATACTCTATTAACACCACGCTTTTTAAAAAGATTTATTCACAACAAATAAATCCATTTTGGTCTGCTTGGGGATACACTTTGATTTCACAACGACACTTTTAAATGGGTTAAAACTGTATGATCAGCACCGAAGATGCGACACCACACATCAGAAAACCGAGTTTTATAATCACATTGACGGAGTTTGTTTTAATAAAACAAGTCCTTTGTGTACTCAAGAAGGCATAATTCCCACCCCAATCAAAGCAGTCAATGAACCTGTGATCATTAAACATTGTAATCCCCAACACCGATAACCTCAATTGATGTTTGTTTATTGAGTACATGTCATGTGCGTAGGCTGGGCCGATTTCCGGAATTTTGTCTGCGTTTGGGACTCACTAAAGTGGTCCTATGGTTCGATTGGCGTCCTGGTCCGATTTGTGGGGTTCCTTAATATAGAAACCAATGGGTTTCATTTGGTGCTGGCAAAAGTGGTCCGATTTCCGGGGTGGTCTTTTTTGTGGGGTGGTCCGATCCTGGATTTCTGGTGTACTTCTTTTTTTCAAACGTTGAGTTGTCAGACACAACGTATAGTGACCACATAATTGAATCTAATCTGCGAGAAAAAGGTACACCTGCTGTCCTTGTTCCAGTATAAAGTCAGTGACATTAATGTTCCTTTACGGAAATGAAATGATTACAATATTCCCAGGACTTTAATTATGCATTGAATTTTGTCTTATATACATTAATTAAGTTGTTTTAATTATCACTAATTAATATTAATTTACTTTAAACCAAATATGAAACTAGTTTATTCTTTAAAAAAGCAATTAACAAACAAAATTGTCAGAAAGTAAATAATTTAATCCCTCACAGCTTAGAAAGAACGCTAATAACTGGATCTGACCTTGAACACCAAATGCCGACACATTTCAAAACATACTTATGTTTCTATCAAAAGAAAACTATTTCTGCGGTGTGAATTCTTCAGTTGAAATGTTAAAAGTATTTTGACATTGACAGCGACAAAATGAATTGTTTGCTTCGTGAGCGGCAACAGATTTTGCCTCTCCATTATGCCGTATGCAAAGAGGTAGAACGGAAGATATCAAATCTGTCAAATTTTACTTATGCAAATTCTTATGGAATTATTGAAATTCTTATATATATATATACTCCAAATCATAACCATAAAGGCATTATTTTGCAATTGAAAGTGCAATTATTGAGCACAACTATAACAAAAATATATTGCATGTTTATTTAAATCTATTTCACATGGAATCACATGAAATTTAATTGACAATTGACTTCTAAAGATTTTTGTCATAGCAGAGAAAGCACTCAGCAACAATCATTGTTTCCTCACAATGGGTTGAATAATGCACAGAGCTGAATTCTGTCGCAGCTCTGTGCATATTTTGTGACAAATTTGGAATTCTACAGCATTTCTCTTTAGATACGGTGTAGTGTCAGTGTCAGTCTTCTATGCAGGAGATAGGTAACCCACATGTTTTTCTGACAAAAACACAATAAATCTCCTAGAAAGGCAAATAACCTTTCCATACTTATAATATATATATATATATATATATATATATATATATATATATATATATATATATATATATATATATATATATATATATATATATAATTATGTGTGTTCCTCTCCAACGATGGCAACTCAATAAGCAAGATCATAGTGTCAGAATCCAGTGATGTCAGCTTGATAATCAACTAAATCTGTACCGATTCAACATGTATTTCTACACTTGTCCGAACTATATAAACAACTGTACGAAATCATTTATTATCCATTTCTTTTTTATAGCATGCCATTACCAATCAATTGTTTAAATGGCATGCTATCAACAACCAATTTCTCAAATTAGCCGTAATTGAATGTCTGTATCTTTTTTTCCTATATAAAGTCTTCTCAACTGCAATTTGTTTAAATTTTAGTGATTTCTAATGATTTAATGCTAAGCACTTATTTTGGTTTGATCCAATTTGAGCATGAGCTAAGTTAATTTATTCCCTGTTCAGTAAATACGAGGTATTCTCTTTCAAGTGGACATTTCAGTTTGACAAATACTTATCTATAATATGCTTTAATAGTAGAATATATTGTCTTGTTTTAATGTGATCTGCAATCCGTTTTAAGAATATCTCTGACAAAAAGTTTTCATATAAAAATGAAATCATTATTCTGTGATTTTCGTACGTACATTATGTGCAATGCATACATGAAACATTTGTTGATTTTAAAATGAAACACAAGATCGGAAGGAAAGATCAGAAAAGCACTGTCGTGGGTCTTGTGTTCTGGCAACAGTGAGCCTGCAAGGCGAGCGGGAACAGCGCACAAGATTGAAGGAGGGTTACCTCTCTCAGTTTTGCTTTACCTTTTTCACCGTCTTTGTACAAATTTATTCTTTAATATATTAAGCATTTTTTATGCTCCTGTGATAAGGTCTGCTGCTTAGCTATGATGAAAAGTAAACATTTTCAGCACTGCATAGTTGGATGTTTTCGATATCTTGTCATTTCGATATCAAGTGAGTAGAATATTGAAATATAGAGTGACATTTCTTATACTATAGTTTCTTCGGTTAGTATGGCTGTCCGTATTTACCATGCACAGTATCATATTTATAACAATGCCGCTGTTTCCTTTGTACGTACAGTGGCAATCAGTGTTCGTACAAGGGAAAAGGTTCTAATAATTCTGAGGTTTTATGCGCATTGTAAATCTAGAATGTTATGAGACTTTTTCACTGCATAATATTTGCAACTGCAATAACATTTTTCCATTGTGAGAAAGGTTCTAATACTTCTAAGGTTTTTAATTTTTCACCATTTCTTTAACACTGTGCTTTTCCCAATATTATGCAATGGAAAAGTCTCAAAGCATTCTAGATTTACAATGCGCATAAAACCTTACAAAACTCTTACATAATCACTAGCAAGAAACATTACATTTCTCAAAGAACGAATTTCTGTACAATCTATTTATACAAAATACAGTTATATAACTAGGCTGTCAGTCAAGGCTATATTCAGCTATTAAGTAACAATTTCAGGCTAATGCAATCAGCCCATCCCTTCTGTCATGCCTATATTTGAATAGAATGACTTTGCGATGATAGCGATTGTTGATGAACGACAAAATTCACAACATATATAAATTTTAAAGAGAACAGCACGAAATATGAGTTTTAAATATATATATATATATATATATATATATATATATATATATATATATATATATATATATATATATATATATATATATCTGTGTGTGTGTGTGTGTGAGTGTGTGTGTTTATATATAAACTAGCAACAGTTACAGGTCTGGTCAAATGATGTCACAGCTATTTCAAAAGCATAGCAATGTCAAAAGGATCCTTTGAGCTGGGTTGCACTTACTATCATATGTTATGCGATGTCAAATAAAAACAGAAGCAAAAAGGGAAAAAAAGATGGGGAGTATAATTTTGGCACCAGGCGTAGTTCAATGCCAATTTGTTAAAAAAATTGTTAAAAAATCAGGTGGGGATTGGATGGCTAGGATTCATTTTGTACTACACGTTTCGCACAAAAACGAGAAACTATACTTTGTGTTTTCGTTAATTCCAACTCACTACTAACCCTTTGTAGGTTACTTTAAAATGTCACATATAGTAACCATTTATTGGTACATGTGTGCATCCTCTCCTTCCCATTACGACTGAATAGGTTACAGGCGAGAACAGGCGGCGATACATTGCTGTTTGCAGTTTTACAATCTCTGTCTGTTGCTAAATGAAGTTAATTGTCACGAAACTCATCAGATACAAAGTACTCATGAGGTGTATGATTGTGCAGGAGTGTAGAGTTAACGTATTGAAATCATCACTCACGCTTAAAGTTCCGATGTTTGAATGTTTGATAGTGAAGCTTTGTCCAAACGCGCCGGCGAAAGTGTTGCTGAACATTTTCTTAATGCTGCAATGTTTTTGATTTGTTCATATTCTCTCTTACAACAGAACAGATTCACAAGTTTTTTTCTTCCGCTATTGCTAGCAAGACAGTAGAATACTATGTTCAATGACTCACTGACAGCAATCGAGAGATTACTCAGCATGCTTACGTAACGCCTGTAGAAATTTAGAAACTTCAGTCCTTGGAATGACTCAGACAGACACCAAAGGGCGTGTGCCGCCATTGGCAGGATATTACAGATGAAAAATATCCCCAATAAGGCCATAGCACCCATTTTAACAGATTTATTGAAGTTGGGGTAACTTCCGTTTCTGTTTTGTAACAAAATCTTTGACTGCTGTAGCTCAAGAACTATTAAGATAGTTGATCCCAATAATACAGACATGGGCAGAACGTACATAAAGAGAAAGAACGAGATCATTCTGTAACCAATTGTGTAAAAAGGGTTGTAGACAAATTCTCGAAATTGAATTCCGCCATCCGAGAGTGAAATTTCAAAGATTCTGGGCAATGAAAAGGCTAAGGAGAATAGATACACAGCTGCCAGTTGGCATAAAGTAAAGTTCAAAGTTATAAAACGCTTAGCACAGAATGGCTTGCAAATAGCAATGGCTCTGTTAACAGCGAGGATGGATACCGTACCAGTTTCTGCCATTCTTAGTATGTAAACAAGCGGGTAGCTTACTCGGTATGTTAATTTAAAGTGAGACGAATACCATTGCATCCAGTTGTGGCATTTCGCAAGCTGTCTCCAAACCCTTACGGGAAAAATTTGTAGAAGAATGGCTACATCCAAGACACTGAGTGCAAATATGATGACGTCATAAGAGTTATTTCTTTTACTGTTTGAACTTGCCCCATTTCTACGGTAAGATCGCAAAGCTAATATCAAAAGTATTATGTTTCCAATCAGGCCTACCACGGTCAAAGGAGCTAAAATAACTACGTTTGTAAACCACCGGAAGTAGTCTATTCCCTCCTCGCATGCGGCGGTACTGGTTTCATTTAGTACAGTTCGATTTACAGCGAATTTCTCCATGGTACTAGAATTGTTTTTTTACTGAAATGTCTTTTCATATATCCAAGCTATGCCATGCAGTTTCTAATTATTTTTCTTGATATTATCTCTATGTCTTCTGCTTCGTAGTCGTGATGCTGAAATGTTTTATCTTTTTGTGTATTTCAAATTATTATTTTCGTTTTGCACGGAATAACTTCCACAAGGCTAAAGCAATGGGTATTTTTATGCTTTCCACGAATTCTTTCTTCCGAAACATTAATTCCTTTAGTCAAGCTGTTTGAGTCTTCCGAGGCATTGTTGAATCAGAAGGATATTCATCTAGTTTTCACATTTAAAGGACAGCTGGCATAAAATGCTGTTAATACTGATAATTAAATTGTTTGCAAGGCATGGCGTCATAGCTATGTTGTTTTCTTGTGTTTAATTAGCAAGCTTTAGTAGCTTAAGGGTGTTGACAGCTTGGATGTTGTAACCTGTTAACAGGTATTTCCCAGAAGGTCCTTTTGTGCTGCCAATAACAAAAACTGGCCTGACGACAATAACCTTTATTCAAATGTTATTGACAATTTCCGTCCAATTTGCCATTTCTGTTTACCCGGTCATTTCGTAACCAGACATCCCAGTTATATTCATACGCGAAAGTTAACTGAGACATAGCATGTCACAAGCCATGTTTCATCTTAGTACATCTGGCATCGAGACACTACTTTTAATAATGGTCTAAATTTTTAAATCTTCAGTTTTGTAATTTTTATGGACACAAATGTTTAAATTTTTTTGTGATAAGTCGAAACGTGATATAGTTTATTGCACGACTGAACAATATACCTTTGAATTGTGGATAGTTGCTTTGCAAAGAAAGCATTTTAAGCTTATTCTTCAAAGAAGATGCGTGTTAAAGTAACATTTACTTTAAAATAAATAGATGGTCATTAAGCAGCATTAAGCAGGTACATTTCTTAGTGCGTTGGGTAGATCATACACTTTGTGCAGCGGTCCATGATAATAATGCTAATGCTCCCCAGCATGATTCAAATATCTTAAATGGCAAACAGGAAGACGTAGTTGAGATGTGAATTATATTAATGACCTCCACTGTTCTGTAAACATCGCGGGATACGTCACAAAGACAATAGACACAGCATTTTACTCTGATATTTGACCAATCACCACACAGTGTCGCCAGTGCTAATTTATATATAACTTGTAAATTGAGCTTGTGATGATTCTAATGATATCAACTGGTTGTTGACATATGCCATAGTAAGAAACACATGGAGAGTTTCTGATGTGCTTTTCTGAGTAGTGAAACACACACATATATATACATGCTTGTGCTGATAAATAAAACACTAGGTGACATGTGTCGCTTCATAGAAGCAGTGAATCTTCCAAAAATTAAAGTCACAACAGAGGAAGGCAAGTAATCGTAGATGTCACAGGAACCCACCGACGGTGTTTGACTCTTTGGTACTGCTGGGTTTCTACACGATATTGGCTAAGATATTACAGGAATAACTGCAATACGAGAATCATCTATACATCATCTTCAGGTCACACAGATCCTTTAAAGTTGCTCTAAAATCTTATGTAGTTAAAATTGAAGAAGATTCGTAACTAATGTGTAAGAACAACATACACTTTTCCACCTTTTGTACACAACAATAAATCTATTCAATCGTCTTTAAAATATACAAATAGTTTCTTCATTCTTGTTCGCAAAATCTTCGTCAGTTAAATTATAGAGAGAGGTGTTAGTTAAATTATGAAAGGTAATTATCTAATGCAAAAATAACAGCATTTAATTTGAAGCAAATTTGTTTACGAACTGTTGGTCTAGAATTTGTCTACAATCCTGTAGGCTCGTGTATTGACCCCGGAAAATGTCCACGAGCACCACAGCAATAAAATATTTTTTCAGCGAGCAGGTACCTAAAAATATGACGCTGAAAGAGAGTGATCCTGTCAAAAAAGCTTGAATAATTTTCGTGGTTAAATTTTAACGAAGAAAAGAAGGAAATTGACAGTTTGAATAAGGAAAATGAAATTGTACATGTGTGCAACGACTTTTTTTCTCGAAAATATCGAGGCCGCAGCTCAAGTCTCCAGTTCCGAAAGCCTAAGCCGATTTTAAGGGGCTCCGTCCTCTCTGTTTCTTTAATTTTCAGGTCTGACTGAAAACAAGCAACAATATCGCCACCAAACCCAAACACGAACTAAGCCATACGCCTACAAACACGCACAACTATTCAATAAAACTGCCTTCATTGCTCAACCAGACACACAAACAGACCCTCAACCAAACCCATATATGAAGGTGTGTGTGTGTGTGTGTGTGTGTGTGTACATATATGGCTATGCAAGCGGCATTATGTCGACAAAATGCAAAAGGCATCAAAGTAGCAATAGGTGTGCAATTATTCTTTACGTATTTGATATAAATATAAATTTTTATGCCATCTTTTCTTCTGATATAATAATTAATAGTTTATTTATGAGTTTTTCATTTTTTGTGGATTATATTGTAAAACAGAGTGGTGTTTTATTGCGAAAATACTTTACAGTTACACATTAGTGTAAAACAAGGGGCAAAGCTTTGTGCTGGTAAAATTATTGATAGTAGGGATTAGAATAGTGATTATACTACACTAGCACAAATGCATTAACTTTGATTTACACTTTCGTTTATCTCAATCATTTAGTTTATTCTATGCGAAATAATAATGCAACACAAAATATTTTGACTTATCCGTTTCGAAGAGGATGAACATCTATTTATAAACTCAGAAACTTTAACAAAAATCATTAGAGGCAGTTTCTGTCAGTCTAAAAAGTGAACTAGAAAGAGAATGAATTATTTAAAATAGAAAAGATTCTTTAAAAAGGGTTAGATGACAAAATAAGCACTTCTTTGTGAAGTGGTTTTATCGGCCCAAAGAGTTTAACAGTTGGATAACAGATCGGGATATTACTGTTTTAAAATTAGTATATCACGCGTTATTCTAATATAAGCTAAATAATCTCTGGCTTGGCAATAAGAGCTTGTACGATTTTAGCTATAAATGTCATTGGAGTGGTTCATTTTATGCTAATGTCAAAATAGAATAAAGAATTATAAATAAGTAAATAAATAAGTAATAAATAAAATATCTGGTGTTTTTTATTTTATTTTGAAATATAGTGCGCAAAAAAGTAATGTGCACAGTTGTGTTTATCTGATTAACATATTGGCATATACCAATTACAGCGCAGTGCCAATAAAATTTTAAAATTCTAATGTTACTTATAAAAGAGTACGATAGAATGATAAACATTACTAAAATAAACATTTTCACAGGATTAATTGCAAATCAATTTTATAAGAGGCAGATAAAGATCAAAGCTTGGAGATTTTTCATAGTGCTCTTTAAAGAGGAAACTAACCGTTATGCTTAGTGGAGGCCGTCATGTTTAAAACATCAAAGAAATGAGCAAAAATTTCTTTACTTTTTTTGATTTTAATAAAATTGTCTATTGCATTGCAATAGTTAATAGAGCCAAAGAAAATCTTTTATGTGGTGATTTATTTCTTATCAATTGACCTTGATCAAATGGGAAATTCTGCCTATAAATGCACATTTAAATACCTTGCGTTCATGTGTTATTTCTTTGATTAAAATTTGTCCTAACCACGCATTAACCTTTGGGTGTGGGTGTCTCCAATATAAAAAAGGCGAAGATTCTTGTTTATTTGTTCAAGAACTCATTTCCAACACAAGAAATATAAATACGCGCACATGTGAAAGTTTAAAAACATGTAGTTCGAACACTTGTGAAGATGGAGGAAGTATCCCGCCCTCTTTCTGGTTTATCTTGTAATAAAAATTTTAAAGGTTTAGATCAACTTTTGTTAAATTAAACATTAAATTTTTGTTTTGTAATTTTTAATTCTTAAAGAGGATTAATAAACTTTATTTGAAGTGTTTTACTTAAAAAATGTTAAAGGTTTAGATGAAAATTTTGTTAAATAAAACATAAAATATTTTATCACCGAAACCTCATGACATTAAAGCATCTTAAACCTGTATTTTATTAAAAGGAGAAAAAAGGCGTTTGGCGTATATTCGCGACATTGCAAATTTGCAAAGTAAATGTTTTAAAAACCACTCTCGTGAATTAAAAAAAGCAAATTTAAGCCTGCCCAGTAGTATGGTTTTCAAAGATCAAAAATTTTTCTCGTAAGAGTTTTAAAAAACTGAAGCTTGCCTAAGAGTCACCAGATGGCGCCGCTAACATTTTTTTGAAGTTCAGCTAACTAAAACCGTAGCATTGTAACGTTGCAAGTTTGGGCACTAGTCAGAGTAATAAGATTCCTCGTGACTATAAAAAGAATACGTACGCATGCCATAAAATCTCGACTTGGGAAACGTTGCTGTCAAAATTATATAAAAGTATATTATCATCTACATTTCCTTTGGAAGAAGCTAAAATTTGCACACTTTTACAAAAATAAAATTAAGCAACTTAGGATTTACGATTGGCATTAGCACTGGCACATCGCAACATTGTTACCGCCTTAAGTAGAGTTGTATTTACAGTTAAGTTTTTTTGATGAAATTTTGCCGACTAATGATAACATGCCTTTTTCAGTGTGTTGAACACCGTGTCGCCTTGTCATGAGACAGGTGATGCTGGTGAAGGATGTGCCAAAATAGGCTATTTATTAACACTTGATAAGCCTTTGGCTTGCAAGAGTTATATGAATTTGTGCGAGCAAAATTCGTCCTTGTTTCTTCTTAACACTTTTTCCGATTTTTTGTGTCTTCTTCTTGTCTGACACTATGGGCCCTACAACAATGAAACTTGGGACTTATGAAGAGCTTGATCTGAACATGTGCATGTCACTTTTTATTTTCGTCTTTGATTTCGTTTTCTTTGTTAAAACGCCATGTGAAAAGAGTGTTTGTTTTGCAAGTAAATGCGTAGCATTTAACCCACATCACGCACAGTTGCTCAGTGAGCTTTGTGCGAGCTCTCACTGTGTAAATAGATAACACGGCGTATTCTACATCAGTCAATAAAACCTTAAGTCAACAGAAACCAAACACTACTCGGTTTATAAGAAGGATTCAAGCTGTGTTGGTTGCAATATATTATTCAAGAAATAACCCATTGAAGGAAGTATTTTTGCGTTTTAATTTTTGTCAAGTGTTTAACATTTCGCTAGCGAAGTGAGGTTCTAGTTAATTGTAGTGACTCTGTTGTAGACGTAAGTAATGTTTTTGACATGGATTCTTTGGCGTTCAGTCGAGCTGACAGGCTTGAATTTTATTTAAGCGATATTTTATGTGCATGTGTGCTGATGTAGCGTAAGTTTCCCTCATACCTTTGTATGGCACAAGTCAAGTCTGAAAATGTCCTGGGTATGTAGGAAACTTTCGTATTGTTCTAAGATTTGTTGGACAAAGAGTGTGTGTCTTTGTAAAAGTTACAAAAACTTACTGTAAGCCATAGTTGAGCCAAGTTAGCTTGATATAGGTTTCAGCCCCTAGCCTGTAGATGACACAGTAGAAATTTCACCACAGAACACGACAAGTGATGCTACGAAAGGATCTGCTAATAAAAGGGCCCCTCATATTTATACAAGCTTACGTATTGTGCATAAGAACAAATTAATTTAGAGTTTTAGACAGTGAGTAAGGAATAAAATTAGATGGACGGGGAGGGTGTGAGTATATCTGCAAATTTTTATTAAGTTACTAACTATCTGCGACTTCGTTTTATAGGTGAAACATAAACGTAAAAGAACTGACCAGTCATAGTTTAGGAAGAAATGAAGGCGTGGAAGAATCCGAAAAGATAAATTGCATGATTTCCAGGGTAAGTTATAAGCTTACGGAATGTTTGGAACAACGATCCTTTGAGATTTACCATAAAGATGAGGCTGGAGAATTGTGCACATATTTTCTGAAGAAGCTATACCTGAAACATTGTAGTATTGAATAATACATAGAGTTAAATATGGGATGAAACAAAAGCTACAACATGTGACGGGTATGCAGCAAAGTAGTTCACTTAAATTTTGCCACGTTTGCTATAGATGGAACACCGACCTAAGTAATATAGCTATTGGTATCGATCGAAGCAGTTTTATTAATGATGTTATGTAAGCTGCAAAAAAGACTTCGCCAAATATCCGACTTAATGAGTACTTTGTGGATATTGTATTACCATTATTTTAAATGCCTTGATCCATAAGTAAAACATGTCAGAGACTAAACAAGTAGGTAGGGGAACTGATTAGTTTGTCTTGATCTCTCGGTGATCTCAAACAGGTAACGGATAATAAGGTAATATTTTGCTTCTCTGAAAATCGCAATTATAATGTTGGTCTTATATCTTTGTCTTGATTTCTTATTGGGCTCTTACTGGACTTATTTGTGCTATAGTAATGTATTGGTTGATGCAAAATTTGTAGAATTTAAAATAAAATTTTGTTAATATGATTCAAGTTTAAATAACCATAAGTATTAAATTGTGTCAAGCTGCGAATAGCATGTTAAAATACAAAACAATAGCATGTTAAAATTCATCTCTGAAACAGTTTTGGTTGTTTCTTGTCTTACTTGTGGTCCAAAATTATAAAATCAATACTTGTTCTGCGTTCGATTTAATTCTACCATGTAAATATGTTACGTGCGTATACAATCAACATTGGGGTGAAAGAGGGCATTTCTGTAGATGATTTGGTGAAATGGTGTGCCAAATTGTTTTCTTCATGTCTAATCGAAATGCAAAATTTTATATATATATTTACTACACACCGAAATCCTGATATTTAAAAAGAAGTGAAGTCAGTCGTGAGTTTTTTAATGTTTCCATTTTGAGTTGATAGGCCTGAATGTGAATTCACTATGTGATTGCTTAAGAGCATTTTTAGGCTCTTGATGTTGGCTCTCAACTATCTGGTTTTTAAAAAGGCAGAAGTCCTCATTTTTGGATGACCTTAATGACTGATTTTCGAGTATGCGAAATCGACACCAGTTTTTAGTTTTCGATGAACTCAAGTTATCATTTTAGCTATAATTGAGGGGTGGGTGCTGTTGCATACTTCCACTGTGTGGAATTAATCAATTTGTCTTGGCACAAATATGTCATCGGTAGATTACCTCCTTAAATCTATTTTTGGGTAAAAGCTGCTTATAGAACATTTACTATATCATGGCAAAATGCTGAGTGGTAACAGTGTAATGTCGACGCTTGTCTTCATTTTTGGGTGAACTCAAGTTGTCATTTTAGTTATAACTGAGGATTGGGTCGTTGTTTCGTGTTTCTTGAGTGTGCCTTCAAGGAACTAATCTCAGCACGAACGTGCCATTGACAAGTAACTTTTGAATTTTTAAAACACTTTTTTAATCCTTTCTATGTAGAAAATAGAAGAATGTGATTGCAAATGTGATTCATTTCGGCTACACAGTGAATGGTAGTAGCTTGTTTTTCACTTTAAGCTCAAGTTATCTTTATGTTTTTACGGTGATTTAGTAAGTGTGTGTGTGGGGGGGGGGGGTGTCTGCATTGCCGGTTTCGATTGCTCTTAGCTACGTCCAGAAACAACGATATTAAAATCTATTATCACTTTAAAAATCTTAGAAAAACCAGAATCCATGTTATGTAATACAGTTTAAAAACGCTGTTACTTCCGCATAAAACCCACACATGAAGAAGTTGAAATGGATTTTCTTTGAGGTAAAATGAAGAGTTTCTGGCGATTATTTCTGGAAGTCGAGTAGGAATTTGTTGCTTTCTAGTGTTGTTGGGGTGTAGATGTTAGCTCCAACGTATTTGATTGGAAAAGATTATTGTCATTATTTTTTGTGATGAATTCACGTTGTCCTTTTGGCTATGGTAGCTTGTTTTCTAGTATGCAAATTCAAGCAATTACTCTTGGCTGGGCGTAAACTTGCGACTTTTTAACCTATTTTGTGAAAAAGCAATGTCTTGTCTCTTTTCTGTGTATATAAAGGAAGATATAATAGCTTGTTGAGCAGTGGTATCGTTTCGGCAAAATACTGAATGCTGGCACCGACATGTAACTAGCAGAAAAAATTCGATGGTTGTCTGTACGTGTGGTTGAACTTATTGAGGTTGTCATTTTCGCTATTATTGTCGGCCAAGTCGACAGATCACTTTTTAAACCTTTTAAATCAACGATTATGCATATGGAAGATCAAAAGGATATAGTGTTGTATTACTATGACGTCACGAGTGTTATTTATAATTTCTGAATTATGTTATTTTTATTCTAGACTTCGCTGAATATTTTGCTAATAAAGACTGAAAAATTTAAAGAAAACATTTTAAAACCTTTCCATTTTCCTTTACACGAAATCCTTTCGCTTTATCAGATCCTATTTTAAAATTTGAAATAAGAAAATAGCGCACTGAATAGTTATCAGTGAGTGTAGCTTAAATCGGACATGGGTATGGTTTGTGTGAGTTCAAGTACTTGTCAAGATAAAGCCACAGAATCGTTCGGACTTATCCGGAAAACCTTACAGCAATTTGAGCTAGGCTATGGGCAATTTAAGGAGCAGTCGAAACTTGAGTTTGATTTTAATTTCATGTCATGTTTTTTTTATATCATTTTATAAATTAGATAATCGCATTCCTCTACGATTTTCGATTCGCGTACTTTTGTCGTTACGGTGATATCATGTGCAATGTTAGAAGTTCCCAGAGAGATGATATCGATGTCTAGATGATGGTGTGTACAGCTATGCTTGCTACACGGTGTATCTGCCAGTCAAATACCATTTTGTCTTTGTGTGTGTACTGTCAGTCATGAAATGAAAACGAAAACTTATGTATGAGAGAAAACAGGGCTTGTTTAACAATTCAAATTCACTATTATTAAAATGGCAAGATAAATAAGCTCATTACTAATATCATTATGTGTCTGCTCATTGTCATTATCACTGTACAATAGCTCTGTTTTGGCTGCTAGGCGCGCGTGCTATATTTAGCTCCAGACAACATGTGCGTGCACGCTGCATGACTCAAATCAGACACACATCAGCTTCGGACAGCTCTTCTTATGCCATTTCAACATGTGCTTAGTAGAAATGATTTGCCATGTCTTATATTTTTGTGTGTTTTTAGAAAAAGAAATAGTCAAAATGACCGTTATTCGTTATTCGTGGGGACAATGTACAAGTGATGTGAGAACAATGGCATCAAAATCTTTGGATGTTGCTGTTTATCGCTGGGAAAAAAGGAACAATCAACAAACATTAGGTCTTCTCTGCAATGAGTGAAACATGTAAGGGGGAAGTAAGTTTCTATCAGTTTCCCAAGACCTTATTTTAAGAACGGGAAAATAGGTGAAACGCACACTTTGGTTAACGGTTTGAGTTTGGCGGTCACAGAAAAATAATTTGGATGCGTGAAATACTGAATAAATGATAATTCTAATACGTCTTGCATCATTCCGTATTCTTCAGGTTGCATATACTCCCGTAATTTTTCATTGATACAGTCTTTAGACTGAGCAAGTGACAAGTAGTTATAAAGATCGAAAATTGTAACTTTGGGTAATATATTTATATCCTGCGAAGATGTGTGCAATGTGAAAGGGTTCGATAAATAGCACATATTACCAATATCCAACTTGTCTTTTATTGCTTCTTCTCTGTCTTCTATTAAACCATCTGGGTCAATATCAATACCCTCATTTTTCGCTAAGTTACATAGCTCTAAAAAACAGATTCTCTTTTGTCCAGTGACAGAAATAACTCTCGTCTTTAAGTAATTTGGAAGCTCTTTCACATATTCGTATTTCAACTTGAAAGCATGAAAGCATGACAAAATGACGCAAATTTCTTTATTTTTTTAAAGATGAACATACACGTAAACGTTTATTTGGACTGTAGTTTTTGATAGAAATGGCCATACGTTTTTGAAGTACGGTTTGTTATCTTTTTCTGGAAAACTGTAGAAAAGCAGGCAAGAAGAGATAAAAGATAGCAACGCGTGATTGGCAAGACGCAAGGCAAAAGAAACAGGAATGAAACATGCATCAGAGGTAAATAAACTTGACAGGATCTCATTTGTGTTCATATATGCGAGAAAAGAAAAGCGGTGTTGTTTTAACCGAATGACCCTTGAAAAGAATGGTCATTTACCAAAAAGAAAAAAAAGGATCTTGGTATTAAAACTGAAAAATAGTGGGATATAACAAACCGCATCATGTATTTCCCATTGAATTTTCATAAGACAGTATGCGCGAGGAGCATGTGTGTGTCTGATATTTGGCATTCAAACACAGCTGGTGCTATTTATAGCTCTCTCGGAGCAGGCCTATTAAAAGGTTTATTATTATTGTCATTATCGTTATCATTATCACTATAAAATTAATAAGCGCATTATCTCTATTGTTATGAGATCAACATGCTCTTTCTCATCAGAGAAATAATAGCAATACAAAAACTGAAAGAAAGAGCATATAAATGAAACAACTTTTAACTATCACCAGCACAACGCCTTCATTCACTTCATTCACTTCAGCGAGGTCTGTTGAGGTCTGTTGAGGTTGATAATTGGGAAGGATTCATAACACCTATTACAGGTATGTAGAAATCTTCAGGTGTTCAAAAAGCAGAGAGATTTTTTTCATAATAAATTCCTAACAGTGTGCAATTAGATACGTAGTTTTAACTACATACAAAGCGTGAATAGTGAACAGTTATTAGTGAAATGCTGAAAAGTTGGTTACAGTTTGGTGAAATAAGGTCAACACTGGTAGTGATATCTCATTAAGCATTGTCTTCAGTATATTTTCTGCATGCTGTTGATAACGCTATTCTGCATCCCCTGAAATCTGTTTTAACTTTACATAAGATTTCAAAAATAGAGTGTATCCGCGTATTCGATCTTTTTATATTAGTCTTTTTTTAGCTGGGAAAGGGGTCCTTGGTATTGCAAAATACACCAAGGAACTTTTTTCACATCAAGTTCTATATCAATAAATTAATTCATATTTCTTATACTTCGTTTGTTGTTGTCAAACCTAATTACTTTGCTTGTTTTTAGAAAATTCTGTGATCATTTCACCCCTTAAGGTGAACTTGAGTGACTCTGAAATAGAATAGAAAAAAATTACCGCTGTCTAAAGTCGATTCATCATTCAAATCCAGAAATTTAGTGATTTTTATATATCTCTACCTTGAATTCAATATAACAGATTTTTACGTTTCCAAAGAGAAAAGTATTGTTAAGCATTTCACATTTTTATTGTTTTGTGACATCAACAGCACTTTATTTTACGCTAGAAACGGTTTGCATTTTTACTGAAAGATGACCTTCAATAGGAGATAACCACAGCTGCAATAAAGGTTAAGATCCGCTGAATGGAACACATGATGATATTCGGTTAAAATAGCACATTTTTGAATATATTTTGTGTATATTTTATATGTTTCAAACAACTTTCCAACTTTTGAAAATCAAGGTAAGATTGGTAATTAATTAATTTACAATTTACCTATTTCATTTTATTATGAAAAGTACAGTTTTAAAGCAAATTACTTTTACATAATTTACACAATGACAGTATTATCTCATTTGATCTCAATCCCATAACCAAAAAATTTTACACAGACGAAATGTCAGTTGAATTCTCTGGGTGAAGACTGCCAGAGAGGACATTTGAAGTGTGCAAAATGCAACAAAGCACTAACACTAGGAACACATGCTCAAGTGAACACACACATTGATATATAAACGTTACATAAACACATACTGTGTGTTTCTGTCACTTCCAACGCACCACTGTTTGACACATTCTTGAATTACTTCACTTGCCGACAAATTTCTAGCACCTTTACGTCTAACAAATAAATCATATCGTATTTAGAAAAGGGGCAATTAACATTAGTCTTGATGGTGTGCTAAGGACGATAAAGAAATGCTTCGACAATGATGAAACAGGTAAATAATTCTGTTTAGTTAATTTTTGTTGTTGTTTTAGTGTCAAGCTAAATAAACCCCAGCGGTCTTTTCTTCACTGGTCCTAGAAGAGGACTGAGTCCGGAACCTTCTTTGGACATTTTCGAACTTCGAATATCAGGAACTGTTTACTGTAAAACTATTTTACCAGTGTAGTTTGAATAACTCGATTAACGTGCTAACCCAAGTCGTGATTTTGCTTTTTGGTTGAAGTTTGAGCATATCTTGGCAGAGCTGTAACCGCTTTAAAGTTTTACAAACTGTGAGCTAAAGTTAAAGTATACTTTAAGACATGTTAGGCAATAGTAAATTTCACGCTCAGTAAAGCATCAAATAGCTCTAAAACATTATCATAAAAAAGCATACTTTGTACATCTGTCTTAGAAAATTTGTTGGAGATCTTTTCCTGCTTATCGCTGGACTGTATTTATAAATTAAATGTTAAATCCGAAAAGGTTTTTATTTATCCATCTTAGATACTGATAAAGTTCATTTATTGCAAGCATGGTCACTTTGCAACTTTATCATTTAGAAATCTTCCTTAATATAGCTGATCAGTATTTAGTGTGTAGTACTTTGTGCTTTGTGTCGAAATTACTCCAAATAATCACGTTTTCGCACTTTTAAAAGGCCAAGTTCGAAGTCAGGCAAATTAGTTAAAATAAACAGTGTTTTCAAACTGCATTAAACTAGGATGGAATCTAACTAAGAAAATGCACGCGATATAGGAATTCCATATTCCTCTTTTCAATATTTGCATTCATAAACTTTGAAATGATAACAAAACTACAGTGAATTTGGATTTGAGAAAATACATTGTTTTCCCTGTAATATCAGTAAATTCTTAGTACAGAAGATATCTGAGGAGTTTAGCATTAAAACTAGAGTGGAATTGCTATTAATGCCGTAAACATACACCTTCGCAAAACAAAACTTTTCACGAAACATATTCTAGTGAGCCTAGAACCTAGTTATTTATTAATTGGCACGTTGATACTAGATTTGAATATTCAAAAGCATCAAAAACATACACCGTTGTATATTCATCATACACATCTCGGAAACACACAACATAATTTTGTAAAAAGAAAAGAGCAGAGCTATCCACACTAGATAGATTTTACAAATTTTCAAGGTTCTACAATCATTTGGTAGAGGAAGTTTTTTGCCTTGATTGTTAATAAAAGAATTTTCAAGGCATTATTTCTGTTTTTGCTTCAGAAATTAAGATGATCGCTAACTGGATAAATTAATTTCATTGTTTGGTTTCTTTTCAAAATTCTGAATTTTTTCCATAAAATTTACTTGTATAAAAGAGAGTGAATTCCTCAATTTTTTGTAAACATGTACACTGCGACTCGCAACTACACAGCGTTAATGTCTAGTTTAATACACTGATAAACTATTCAAAACAAACCGAGTAAAATTTACCACAAACAAAAGGTATTAAATTACAATTTAAGCATACTTTATAAAAAAAATTGTTAGAAAATAAAGATATGTAGTAAGTTTTTTGTAATCATTTTCAAAGCAAAATATTTAATAAACAAGTCGAAATTCGAAGAAATATTTGCAGATTGGCTGGATGAATATTAAATTTTCTGCTTTTTTCTACCATTCTCTAGATTTTGTTGTTGTAAAATAAACCAAATTGTATTCTCAAATTAAATTGTGGTAGTGTGATGTAAGTAACATTCTTGTGTCTGCATCTGATGTCCTGATTTATCTTTATTTCTTTAACCTTATTATTTGCTTCATATTTGTTTAAATATTTACTTACATATCTAAATTTGTGAATCAGTCGCTAGTAGCGTAATAAAGTTTATACTTACACCTAGTAGCTACACAACGATTTTGAAATAGATTACAGAACAGAAAAGCCTGATCATTCACGAACAGGAACATAAACACAGCTGCAAATATTTCAATATAGACAGACATTTGGAGATATAAAACAAGAAGATTTGTGCAATAAGCTCGAAATTGCTCAAGCTATTCAAACACATAAAATAATTATCTTGAAGAAGAAACTGAACCAAAACAACATCGGATAAGGACACCAGTACACGAGATGTATCATTGTAGGCCACTTCCATCAATATTTCAGACCGGATTCCAGAATGACAAAAATAAAAAAAAGAAAACCAGCCAACAAAGATCTGAAAATGCGCGAAATATGATACAATGCTTATGGAGTTATCGGCGTTATTAAAATGATTAATGTAGACAATTCTCTCACAACTTAGCAATTGAATAGCACAAAGACAAAAATATCTGTGTGATTTAGAGCAAATGCAGCTAGTAAAGACATATGTAATGGAACAAAAGCATCAGATACCAACATGGAGACAAAAACAAAACAAAGAGGGCTTTCGCGTCTGTAAAGAAAGTGCACCATCTGGTATTCACAAAAGAAACTTTGGCAATCGGGTAATTTTAGAAAACAGCATCTTTGAGTAAAACTGAATGCTTGGAGAACAACATCGACTACGATTCAGTAGAAGATGATACCATTCATGGGCGAGCATATTTTAGGCCAGACAGACACAATCGTCGGAGAAGAATATCCATCTTACAAGATAGACAGTTTCCAAAGATTTCTACTCAAGCTGCTAACCTTCTTTGGTACTACGTCACCGGAGGTCTTTTACACAGCTTTACAGACCATGACGAGATGCTCAGGAATGGCGGAAGAGAACAAGTTGGTATATTTATTTATGTCACTTAGACAAAAAAAAAACTACTAAATTTCAAAGAAGCAACCTGCCTGAAACTATTGGAAAATAATTTACAAGCTATAATCAAAAAGCTTGAATTTGGTCCCAGTCAACTAGCAATTGCCATATAACTAGCTAATGAAAGCCTAATAGAGTATGCATAAATAAGAAACGCATATCCAAACAGCCAAGATAACTCGGACCCAAACTACGAGATCCGGCACTTCAGTTACAACATACCAAAGAGAAGCAGGAGGTGCAGCTTCCTGAATAACGTATATAGCAGATACGGTGGCACGGAGAAGGAAAACGTTGAGGTTTGGAAGAATAAAGATTACAATCATGGTGAAGAAAGTAGAGATTGGAATGCAGACATAGGATAGAGAGACGAGAGCTTGTATAGACCAGCACGCCAATCGCAATAACCCAAGTCACTGGGAACAATCTAATGGGTCCAAGCATGACACAAGAACGCAGTACTGCGGGTTGGGATCCAAGCAAGAACAAGATGAAAGCAAAGAAATAAGATGAACGACTAAATTAGAGACATATATCGAAATGACTTGGATACTCACTGACATGATTTTGGAAGTGATTTAGATTACAGATATAGAAATAGAAGTTGCAGCAGAAAAGTCAGCAGGGATACCAGTGTAAAGATAAGAGTTAGTGAGATTCATTATGATGCGCACAAGAAATGCGAGAAAATAACTGAAAGTTATAGTTGAGAATTAGATGATAAAAATGACAATGGCAACAAGACGGCAGACACATCAATTAAAGAAGTGATAAAGATGTTATCAAAAGAACTAAAGTCACACCTACAAAATAAAATGACCGAAATGGGCAGTCGTCTTTACCAAGACGGATGTTTACGTCATCACTCATGCCTTAGTTAACAAAATCTAAACTTGTCGGAACAGAGCAATGTAGACCCATGAGGAGGCATCCGGTGTTTCCACAAGGAAGGACTGAAGCAAAGTCCAACTTTAGTATCGAGTCACCAGCTGAAATGTATGAAAATTCCAGAAGTTTCTTTTTTCAGGATGAGAGGATAAAAAACTAAAATGACGTCATACCAGTAAAGATCAACTGTTTACAAAAATACTACCATTGCTACTTGTGCAGAGGTCAGTGTTCTTGATCAGAATATACATCATCAGTAAAAAAAATCAGCCAAAACTCACTAGATCAATTCATTTGAAGGGACCACAAAACGAAAACAACATCAAAATGGAGTTAGATGAAAAGGTCAACATCAAATTAGGCAATAAAATTACAGAACTCGATTTTGCGTTGTACCGACATTTGGGTTTAGAATTTTTGTCCGACACTCAAGTAATAAATAATTCCAAGGAAAATAAATTGGAGTTGAATTCGAAAATATACCAATAAATCATATTCTGGTTCAAGAAGAGAAATTAAAGTTCAGTTTCCAAATGAAGTATCATAATTCATTTGAGCAACTAAAAACCATAATGACTTCATTACTAGTATAATCATATCGCCATACAAATAAAGCATTTGTTTCGGTTGTGATGCTTTGGACTGCAATCGGTACAAAACTTCTACAGATAGATCATATCTACGGAAAAGAAATCATATCGCTTGGAAGTTATATCTTAACACCACCCCAGAGGAAAAACTACAAAACACGCAAAAAAAAACTACCATGCATTGTTCGATTTACAAGATAATACAGACATTTTTTGTTTGCAAGAAAATTTATTCTACGCTTTAAACATATTCAAAGGATTCTGGCCAGATGGCTTGAGAAGTTTCGGCAGTTTAACATGGTCATTCAACATCGACCAGGGAAAGATCACGGAAATGAGGACGGCTTTTCAAGAATCCCTGCTCAAGAATACCTGATCAAGCGTTTTGCGATGCTTATTATGTTTTGTCGATGTTGCAGTTTTTGCTTATAAATGTTGTTCTATCTGTACTCGTGCTCATAAACAGTGGTCACCTTTTGACGATGAGATAGATTACGTACTACCACTAGCTGTAAAACGAGCCGACACAGGTAACAAAATTTGTGGTGTCCAAATAACACAAATGAGGACCTCAGCCAAGTGTTATAAGATCAAGAATTCTCAAAATTAATTATGTGGAGAAAAAAAGACAAACAGCCGAATTTAGTATAAGTAGTCATGTTGTAAAACATTTTTGGAAACTTAGTTAACAATCAGTACTGCAAGAAGGAGTGCTCAAAAGTGGATTGAACAAGACCGAGAAAACACCTATTAATTATATTAAATTATGTATTAATTACACCTATCAATTATCCCTACTTCTCTTTAATACGAAATTTTGATGCATTGTCACAATATTACAGACAGAAGACGCCTACGGTTATCAAAAACACAACATAAAGTGAAAAACTAATTTATGTGGCTTAAATGGTATGTTGGCATGAGACTTTATATCTAGTCGCCTGGTCAGCGCAGCAAGAACAATGTAAAAAAGAAAGAAAGAAAAAGAGGAAATCCAAAGCATCTTTATGTTAATACTATGCAGTCTCACTAATAGAATAAGTTCACATAGATACATTAGAACTATTTCCAAAAAACGTGACAATGTGTATATCTTGTCAATTTTAGCCCAATTTAAGTTATGGGTAGAAATTTCTCTAGTGCCACAGGCAACGGTCGAAACTGTAGTCAAACCTTCAATAGACGAATTTATTTCAAGATTTTGTTGTTGTCAGAATATCTTTGGATCTGTTTGGTTAAATGTCTTTAAGAACTTCATTTATTAGCGTTTCGAAGGATGCTTTCTCATTCATAGCCGTATATGTACGGTGACGTAGATGGACCGATTTTCCCTATATATATATATATATATATATATATATATATATATATATATATATATATATATATATATATATATATATATATATATATATATATATATATATAAACGAAAATGAAGTGAAAGTTTTCAAGCGTTTTCTTCGGTTAAAAAGGGGACGAAACTTAACTGACTGATCCTATGTTCAAAGGTCAAGTGGCATACTGTATACAAATTGACAAGTTAGTATATATATATATATATACAAATATATATATGTATGTAATTTTTGAAAAATATTGTATTTTTAAGGTTAGATGCTCCTTCCATCAAAAAAATGTTAAAAATTCAGCAAATAAGAATCTGAGTTAGTCTAGAATTTTGATTGGGCAACTTTCGCTCCCTCCGAAAGGTATATAAGGATGCAGGTAACTGGGTCAGCAGAAGCCTTGGGTCGGTAAAGGCAAGTTACGCAAGTTACTTGGAATCAACGCCAGTTGTGATCAAGAAATTAAATGAAAAAGAATTAAAGCAAGCAGGTTTTGTGTGGTGAACATAACGAAGGTTTGAGCATTGAGGATATTTCGCTATCACGGATAAAGGATTAAATAAGGAAAATAAAATATTTAAGAGAGAGAAGGAGAGAGAGATAGAGAGAGAGAGAGAGAGAGAGAGAGAGAGAGAGAGAGAAAAAGAGAGAGAGAGCGAGAGAAAGAGAGATAAAGAGAGAGAGAATATATAACGGAATTTTAGAAAAGGATTATAAGGCATTGCAATAACATATTTATTAATCTTGCTCTGTCAAATGTCACACGGTACCTTACACGGGTATCCGCCTATATCGTGACGTACATATTGATTTAAAAAACTAAAGTGTTTTTGCTTTTAAAACCTGAATGACATGCCCCCCCCCTACGCTGTAATCCCCCAGACGCTTGGAGGAGCTATTACCGTACCGCATGTCTCACGGAGCTTTGCTAAGGAGACACCGAGGCGGTAAACCACCGGAGTAGCGGCAGTCAGACAAACACTGAGTAGATATGATGTGGAGCTTACAGTAAGCCGCCAGAGTAGCTAGCGTCAGGCCGAAGTCTGGTTGGCCACTGAGTCGTGCAGGAATTAAGTCGGACAGTGAATAAACAAGTGCATAAACAACTCTTCACAAATACAAGCAAGCCTTGGTCAAAAGCAAAATTCGCCTTCACCCTCTTTACCCCTCCGTTATCACTCCATTTAGATTTTATTTTAATTATCATACATCAAATTGTAGCATAATTAGTGGACTTTTCTAAAAGTATCTTTCGCTTGCATGTTAAATGTTATCAGCAGTTAAGCTGTACAAAGTTGTACAAAAACCTCTCTCTCATTCGCCTTGCCAGTTATAACGGCATATATATAGAGACTAGGACTCGCTTAAGGTTTAAAAACATTTTCTAAGATCACATGTACCAAACTGGTTTTACCCAAGTGACTATTGCTTTCCTTTCTTATCAACAGTAATACTTGCTAAAACTTCAAAATATTTCAATATAGCTTCCATAAATACATTGTTTTACTTCGTCATCGAAAAGCAATTATTTTTCATACTCGGTATAGTTGTGACAGAGAACAACATTTAATAGATGGTGTTAATGAGAAACTTCCATCTATAAAGTTCACTTGCAGTACTAGTCCAAAGTCGAATTTTAAGTCGGATGCTATCTTATCTGTCTTGCAAAAACATGTTGGGACTTGAAATGTTCACTTTGCAGGCCAGCAATTGCACATTGGCATATCGAAGTTTCGTTTGAATATTAGTAATTCGCTTTTTATACCTGCCAATTTTGAAAACAGTGACCTAAAATTGCATTTGGATGTTGCAAATTTTTGCTTTAAACAAAGAATGTTAATGACCATGAACGCTCACTCCTGCTATTTTGTGTAACAACAGAGATAGCTGGCCCTCTGGCGGACGCTGGTGTTTCCACATGTAAACATGGAAAATATGGAAGAAAGCACTACAAAAAATGCTGCAAAAAACTCATCTTACGAAATTTGTGCTGCATGGGGGTGTAATAATTACAGACAAACAAGAAAGGACATATCATTTTTTTCTTTTCCGCGTGAACAAGAAAGATGCAGTAAATGAATACAAAATTTCCGACTTAATGATTTGAAAGGAAAATCGCCACAGGATCTAAAATATAGAATGTTTGTCCCGAACATTTAAAGGAGAATCAATTTATGCAAACCAAAGGTAAGTTTTCACCTTTAAAAAACTTTTTAAAAACAAGGGAAGTATTTCATCTTAAAAATAAGTTTTAGTGCAGGCCAGATTTTGTAAAATGCATTGAATTACCCTAGTGAACAGTTATGTTTTTATTCAAGTTCTAATGTACTATGCAATCGCCGGTTACGGGGCGGGGAGGGAGGTTACATTCTGGTGGGTGATACTAGATTACACCAACATTACCGCACTCCTCCCACTCCACCGCACCCCAACCCCAAATTCGACATACTTTTCTCACAGATTTAAAAACAAATATTGCTTCGATTTTTTCAGGAATCGTTTGATCTGGAGTGCAGTTCCTACGCTGATAAACACACCAAATCCACCAAAATCTGTGACGACCAAACGCCCCCCCCCACCCCGTGACAGAAAATTGCCGAGTCTAAAGAAGAATAATGTGATGAATGTCTATCTAAATGGATCAGTTCTGAAAATAATGAACCAATAAAAAATGAAAAAATGTTTGTTTTTCTGAGCGAAAAAAAATTGAGGGAAACTTCAAAATTAGTGGTTCCTTCCGAAAATATTATTAAGTTTGTTTCGGAATGCAAAAACCTTTTCATGAAATTGTTTTAATGCGTCAGGTATTGTGATAAAGTTCGGGGTAAGCTTTTACGGCGAGTCATAGTAGCGGACTGCGCAACAGATATCTCATGTGATAAAAGAGAATGTGATAAAATAGCACATTATATTGTACATTTATTTCTCACTGTCAGAATAACACATTCCCTAAAAATGCAGAACAGAGATTTGCAAACAAGGGGCACTTCTCGTAATAGAAAAATAATGAAACTGAAGCACTTGCAAATTTACATGTGAAATAATATTTAACCGATTGATCTGAGGTAATAAAATGTGCTAAGAATGTTTATTGTGTTGCTAATTTATTGTTGCAAGTCTAACGAAAATAGCAAATTGTGTATGAAAGAGCACACACAAAAGAACACACATAAAAAAGCAACAAAATGCCCTTGCGGATGCCCCCAAGTGCACAATAGATGTGCATTCTCATAATGATAACACCAGTGACTACCAGGCGGCGCTGTGCCATCTGGATAAACATAGCAGTAAATGGAAGTGAGCTTTCTTGTTCATTAATATTCTTTGTTTAAAATTACTGATATGGGTTATCTGGAGATGCTTCATGGAACAGAATCAAGAGTATATTTTGCTGTAGGATACCATCCAAGATCTTCCAAGCCTGTAGATCCATAATTTCTAAGAAAACCTTTTTATCATATTCATTAGTACTTGGTGTTTTTGAAGTTGGATTAGACTACACGTTTTGAGAGTTATGTAAAAGTCAGTCCCAGGTGAATTCTGCAAACTGGCTGTTTAATTCGCTAAGACTTTAGTTATTCACTGCCAAGATTTTTTAGTGTCCACAAAAGCACTTCTAATGATCTTATAGCTAATCATACCCATGTTGGGATAACCACAAGGACTTGGCAAGAAAAATGTTTAGTTGAGTTGATTTTAAACATTGATTTTTTTTTTCAAATTGGGATAAAACCGAAAACTATGCACCACACATTTCCAAAACACACTTGCAATTAGTGACCTATTGATTTGTCTAGGCACACTGCTTCAGTTTGATTGATAATTTTTATTATTTTGTATTCTTTTCTGCTATATTGATTTGTGGGAGATGTAAAGACAATGACGATTGCCGTATATCCCAGGAAAGATTTAAGAAATAGCTGCATATCATAAAACACTTTAAATTTCATTTTGCAATACCCATTATTAGTAATACGGTATTAAGCAAACAATTCATAATTTCAGCATTTAATTTTTGATTACGGTTTGAATGCAAAACGATTTGACTTGTTTTAAACAATTAATTTTCATGCTATAAAAATGAACCAGCTAATGTTCTTTTAAAAAAGGAATGATTTATTTTTGTAATTTTATT
The DNA here is from genome assembly GCA_949752745.1 of Protula sp. h YS-2021. Lineage (NCBI taxonomy): Eukaryota > Metazoa > Annelida > Polychaeta > Sabellida > Serpulidae > Protula > Protula sp. h YS-2021. The sequence continues at coordinate 66,477,722 of OX457029.1, read as the reverse complement.
GCAAATAGTAGACAAAAGCAAAAGAATGTGCTTAAATGTATGCTACACTATATTTTCAGAAGTTCTGGAAGCGTTTGTGATATTCACTCATTATGGCACATACACCACTCATTATCACATGTCTGATATCTGTGTGACTATGCAATCACGCCTACATATAAGAAATCAATTCGTGGTGTATTTCTTATTAGGTCACTCCTCCCCTTTCCAAAAAAAACAACAACTTTGGAAAGGGGTATACAACCCACTATCAACCAGTATTGAGGGCAGACTGCATGCTACCATACAATAATAGAATGAACTCCAAGCGAAACAACTCGTGCGTCACTACTGTCAAAGAGAGAAGTATAGTCAAACACACAAATGATGTGTATGATTTCTCGTTGTTGACCTATTTATCGTAGGATATCTATAGTAGTCCAACAGTATCACACTTAGATGGATCTTTTAATATCAATTTGTTTTGTTAAGGGCTCAGTCCTTAAGATTTTTCAGTTTCTGTTTACAATCCTACCTTCAAAAGTTTGCAGAGGCGCTTTAAAATCAGTTACACTCAGAAGTACACACGTTTATTGAACATCTAAAAATTCTTAGCTAAAACTCTTTTCTTTCATCTGTTTCAAGTACGTAGTAGTAGAGTTTTTATGATGTATACAAAGGCAGGTATATCTTTTCTTGTGTATGTAAAACACCAACAGTGACATTTAATTTGAATTTGTTTGAATATCAATTGATTGTCTTTTTAATTTACCTTTTAATGCTTTGTAGTGGACTCGGTAGAAAAATTCCATATGTTGTGCAACAGACAAACTAACTTACTTGACATCCACTAAAAGTAAATATAGCTTACCGATTTAATAAAATTATCAACATTAATTTTAAATTAATCTCGTTACAAACCATCATACCATGGTTATAGTTGACAATTTTGAGTAGTATAAAAGACATACTGTAGACTGATGTTTAAAAGTATGAGATTGCAGAATAGTCGCAAATTTCTTTGCAACACAATGCTAATGCGCAATGACGTCATATACAGAGATTTCTTCTTTGGTGGTCCTCTTTATCACTTTCCCTCACAGGAATAAAAGCCAAGAATCTATGTAAATAACTCAATATGTTGTACCTTCAGAACTGATACGCTTACACAGATATAAGCCAATAAGTAGGCAGAAGATATTAAATCATAATTAGCATTTCTTCATTATATACAGAAAAATCAGTATCATTTTTTTGGATGAAACATTCTTTTAATCACGAATCACTATGTCATTCTTTGTTTTAATTTAATCCAATCACTGTACAAGCCGTAGCCACAAAACATCACACACTGATTTATGTCTGGGTACAATTTGTTCTCGTTTTCTACAGAAATAATTTGACCTAGAGGTCATGCTATCTTTTCTTGTTCTATCTTTTTCTTTGCGCTACTGGATAAAACGTGGTGAAGTTACTGTCAATATTTATGCAGTACGCTTGCTGGCTTCATCGTTTTTGTACTTTCTACATATTTGATTCGCACACCTAAAAATAAAAAAAATACGTTACTGTCAAACAATAGTGTTCTGTATATTTAAATCATGTATTTATAAATCTAATTAAAATATAGTTATTATTGTAATGTGTGATATATTATTTGCTAAAATATCTTTCTTACCTCCGACTGTTGTACAGTTTAAAATACAAGAATTTTATAGCAACCATTTGGGCAGCTTCAGTCATCATTGCTTATGAAAGCACTGGTATATTATTTTCTCTTTCCGATACTCTAAATATTCCTATTGGAGCGTCTTTTGTGGATACCAGTATTAATGCGGAAAAACTGCATAATTTGACAGATGAATGATGTTTTACTCAGTTATGAGTGTTAAAATTTTATTTGTACTTTTTAAAGAGTAAGACCATGGAATTTCCTTTAATGTGGTAACAAACGAGCTTCAAAATGGTTAGTTCTAAATCTGGTGGGTCTTATAATTTTAATTAAGATCATCATTTGTATATTTCACTGTGTCGTAGTTACACCACATGAGGGCCAGGTGCCTAGGGCGTCGTATTGATGGAAAGAATTCGTGAGTTCGACTTTTAAAAAAGGCACTCGTGGTTTGCAAGTTGGCACTGAAAACTGTAATCCCCGTTCCATGAGTTTACACGTACAATTGTGTACTTGTCTTCAGTCAATAACGCATGCCATAAGACGGCGACTGAGCGCCAGTTGTAATTAGCAGGTAGTGAATCATTAAGCATCTATATATATGCACAGTTACATGCTTAAATTTAAATACCTTTACAAGAGTGGTTAAGTATTTTAACCCTGCCTCACCTCTTCGCCACAACTTTGATAGCCTCTGGCTTGTGTCGGACGTGGATCAAACATCCTTCTGGTATGACCCAAAACTCAACACTAACATAATAAGCTTTTCCAATGTTTTTCATTTTTAAATGTATTATGTTTAAATTGTAGTTAGTGTTTCAACAACCTTACAAATGATATCAGTTTCAACATCTTAGGAAAGGTTAGGAAAGTTTGCAAGACAGCAAATATTTCAATCAAGTAACAATTTTGAAGATTTATCTATGTTCTTCTCATTTTTATCACAATAATTTATCATTTTTGCTTTGGTAAATGGTAAAGTTTGAGAATAAGTATATTTTTTTCTTACTTCTCCTTTATTAATAAATCAATATGCGAAATTTTATCGTAATGTCTTTGCAGAAATCTCTCGTCATACTTTGGGGAATCATTTCTTCGTATAACTATGTATGGCTCATACTTCAGACCAGGATTTATCTAAAATGTAAATATAAAAATAAAAACCATTAAAACCAAATATAATTATCACTATAGAATTAGAGTGCTTTTTGGAAAAAGTTTCAGGATTCTGTCATCATGAAACAGCTTATGATAAGCAAGTACATATGGCTTATACTTATCGTTAACGTATAATTGTGAAAAAAATTCTTTAAAAATATTAAATAAAAATGAATATAGTTCTAGACCGGAATAAAACGTGAAATTTTAGTGTTTTGGAAATACTCTGAATAGAACTCATTGTTGCCTTGCGGCTAGCTCAAAACAATCTTACTCTGCAATCGGAATTAAATATTGAAATGATTGTTTATTTACCTTGTAGACAGATTTCGCTGTTTTCCATTTAGTGTAATTAGTTGGACCATGATATGCAGTAGCTGCAGAATTCTTAAAACTAAAGAGGATATAAAATTAAAAAGTGTTCCAAGAAACTGGAAATATCAATGTATATAAAAACAGACCAATTTGCTGGCCAATGTTGTGATATAAAATTTTCTGACCAGGAAGCGTTAGAAGAGATGATCAGTTTTATTGGGAAAGAGTCAATACTTGATAGCTGATGCAATCCATTGCATTCGACTAGCTAAACGACTGAGCTTACATCAACCACAGTTACCCGACAAGACACGAAATTGATAAATAACATTACATTGCGTTCGATGTTCGATGCTCGATTATCTCTCGATATTTCGTGAGATGGTGACATAATACCACGTGTTTTCTGCCTTTAAATTACTTTTCGCTACCGTTTTGTCAAAAGCGTTGTGTGTGTCGGAGTAAGCATGCTAAGTGCACCAGTCACAGATTATGTAGTGGTGTGTGGGCTTAAAGCACACAAAAACAATGTAAAGCACACAAAAACAATGTCAATATTCTCGAAGAGCGCCAAGTGCCACTATGAAATATAACCCTTTGTTATAGCTGCTATCATTTGCTGCCATTTGCTGCCAACATGAGTGCCTGCCCAAAATTTTAGACAGAGAAAAATGAAACTGTATCACCGAAATAATATGTAATTGATCAACAAAAACAATACCATCAAAATCTTTCGCACAATTTGAGATGTGAGCTCTAGAAAAACATTCTGGCTAAACTTTGAGCGAAGACCGATAAGGCCCTTACAAACTCTATATCTAAACGTCACTGTGAGAAACCGAAGATTTTAACACCGATACTTGTTACCCTCCAAGTGTTGCTAAATTGCAAATTCGGGAATAAGCACTTCCAACAATGTTTGAAATGTATACCGCAATGACAGTACTGTAGTAGTAGCACTTTTCATAGCTTGACTCTGAGACAGTTATAATTTCCAGCATTTAAAAATACTCTAAAATATTTTAATATTTCAAGTTGTAAATAACTTTGCAAATCAAGCTGGTCAATTTCAAAATAAGCATACATTCACATAAATAGGGAGTTCCCAGAGTTAATCTGACAAGTGTTAAATACCAGGAACAACCCATAAAATTCCCTCATTCATATTTTGTTTGTGCGAAAATTAACAGGAGGAACAGTACCGTTTGATCTGTATGTTGGGCATTCATGTTTCATGCATCGAATATGAAGGCCACAGAACCTCATTTTAGAGCATTGTTGATGTAAGAAATGTCTCATCAAACTCTGATTTATATAGTGTTTATATGAGCAGGGTTTGTCATTAGAAGTAGAATTTAAGTAGGGTCTTTATACCTCGCGTGATTTGTTGTGGGACGGATAAACATTCCAATTATTGCTTGAATATCACATTTGTGGTGTATACGTGGGGATGCCCACAAATGTTGAGCTGAGAGAACCCAGAAAACTCGATTTCTTGTTCCTATTAACTGCATATTCCACCTCAGTGTGGACCTGTTACCAGCCTGGGGTATTTGCAACTGGAAATGTGACATGTTTCAGAATAACCGACTTGCTGGAAATGTAACTGCGTCATCAAAAAGCTCTGAAAAGTACAATTTACCGTCTATTATAAGTATATAGAAAATGTTGAGTCTTGTATATGCACTGCTAAGTCGCAGAATAATGAACATTACGATAAAATTTTGATATCTTGAATTGCTTGTGCTTTTTTCGTATTTGTTGTTTGTCATGTATCAGAGTTTTAGAATTGTGTAAGAATCTGAATACAAACTGCATTACTATGTACTTTTGTTAAGAATTGCTTGGTTACTGATTTAAAAAAAAGATTCTTCTAGTTTTTATAATTTATTGTAAGAGCCATTCAAGTAGCAGTTACGCTATCTATTTTTATATGAATAATTAACAATATGATATTCGGACACATACGCATAACAGCAGAAAGGTGCACTACGACATTTATCTGTAAATCATTGTCCTTTCAAAATAGTTGACCTCCAGTCTAAGCACAGAACTGTATTTCACTTCTTTAATAGTCAGAATTTAAGTAGCTGGGAAAAAACTAGACAATGGGATTGACTATGTAGCAAAAGATGTAAGGGAAAATGCTGCAGGAAATTGATACAAACAACATATACACGACAGTTAAAATATAGAAAAGTAGACGATTACTGCTAGTGGTCAAAGGGTTAATGGGTTGCAAGCAGTGGCTTAAAAAGTTGGCCCGAAAATATCAAAGCAAGTGGTATTCAGTGTTCAGACTTTTTATCTATGAGGGCAAGAGGTTGCGTTCTACAGAACGTCCTCAAATAATTTAGCTCATTTTCTGTAGATTTCTTGTTTATTTTTATAACAGTTTTCGGGTTGATGTAGCAGTAACGTGGTTTCAACAACAGTTTCATCAGCACTAATGAGAACATTTAACTTTGCTGAAAAGAATTCTATATCACACATGGTTTATGATATAAACATAACTTTGACAAAGCGAAAATTCTATTCTTGGGCCAATGTAAATTGTGCTTACTGAAAAGGCTGTAGTTTTCCTTGGTCAATGAAATGAAGAATCTCCCCTTTTCCTTGAGGTAAAGGGCCATCAGTTAACGCTTCTAGAGCAGGTACAACAAGAGCTCTTTTCTGTTAATACAACAATATTTAATGCTTTAAATGGTATGGTGCTTATTATTTGTAATCTTTCTGTCATTCTGTTTGGTCGTTATTAAGAAAACGCAAGTATTACAACCGTTTCTTTGTTGATGTACATTTATAAATTTAAATAATATCAGGAGTAGGATAATGACAGTTCTGGATCACTTTTTGACATCATACTGACGAAAAAAAAGTGATCCAGAACTGTCATGACAGTTCTAGATCATGCTATGACGTCATGAGTCATGTGATAATGAGGTCATGAGTCACGTGATAAGATGTTTCAGAACTGTTTTATTTTATTTTATTCTATTTTTTCCCACACATGAATGCACACACAATCATACCAAGACAGGTTTGTTGCTTATCTGACAATAAGTTTCGGTTGCCCTAAGAAGGGCAGCCAGGAGACAAAGCTCCCCACTGTTGCTGCTGCCGCTGTCTACTGCCGGAAAGTCATCACGTGCTGGTATTGCACGAACAGTGGGGCATTTGTTGACCATTAAAGATAAAATGGTCCGTCTTGAGTCGGCATCTTCGGCAACGCAGGGTATACTCGTGCCGTAAGGCTGCCTGATAGGTGCGTACCGCTGCACAAAACAGACACATTTAATGACGGCAGCCAACCGCAATAACCTTGTCGCCTCCGATCAGGCAGACACACCCGCCACACAGGTTGATGTTGTGTCGTATGAAGTAGCCGGCCCAGGTCGGATACTCTTCCTCTTCCAGCGGGGATGGGACTGCTTCCCCCAGCACTGTTGAACAGACATAGGCTTCGTGAAATCTTCCCTCTTCAATATTTCTGAGCCTCTTGCCAATCGTTACTTCCGGATTGAAGAGGACCGGAAGACAGATGGCAGCAGAACGAGCCAGGTCCGGGAGCAGCTGTATAAAGTACGTTCTCAGTGGTCGCTGTGCTTGAGGTTGAAAGAGCACGTTGGCTTCCAAAATGTCGCGAATGACAAGCGAATGATTCAAACCAAAGATACATTTCATGATTGCGTTTTGAGAAAGGCAGTTGTGAGGAGAACACATTTATATATGTTGGGAAATGAGGTCACGCGGAGAGGCAGCTTCTCAGAAAGACCACCCCAGGAGAGAAAGGTATGTCTTAACCCCGCCCCCCTAGGAGAGTAAGATATGTCGGACCCCCCCTTCCCCCAGGAGAGTAAGGTATGTCCGACCCCCCATAGGAGAGTAACGTATGTCGGACTCCCGCCCCCAGGAGAGTAAGGACATTAAAAATTTAGCCAAATCTGCACAAAACGTCATATAAGTGCCGTTTAGTCTCGAGAACAGCAATGACATCGTCTAAACATCATGGACACGTCGCTTAACACGCCTCAGGACACACTGACTCCAGCTATTGATGACCTAATGGCTTTTCATGCTGATGAATCAATTTACATCTTGTTAAACATGGAAGATAAAACTGAAACGGCTGCAATAACATACGCCATCTGAGATCGCTCCAGTACAGTAAATGAAAAAAGACTGAGAGACGCCTTAGATTTAGCTTTTGTTTACAACAGAAATGACTTCAACTAACAAGACAATCATAGTGATGAGGAACGGCCGTCCAGTAACACTAACAACGGAGTGTTACAAGTGTTGGGTGTGGTTAGAATATGCGTAGCAGCCTCACAACTGTCCCGTACACCACAATGCACCACGTCGATTCTGCTATAAGACCTGTAGCGGCATGCTGTGGTACAAGTTTGAGGCGACGTTGCCTGGGCCGGGATCGGTGTGCACAGACTGCGGGTGGTGTAGCGCAACACTTAAAAACATAAAATATTACAACCTCCACCCCTTCAAGTGTGCAACAAGGCCGTTCACCAAGCAGCAGCTCTACAGATACCAATGCAATTGCGGGAACCCATCATGTTGGTGAAGAGTTAACTACTCAAACTTTAGGACCTTTTAAGGACCATATTCTCTTACGAAATGGTGCTAATCAGTCAGTGCAGGTGTATAAAAGGGGATGTTTGAGAACACATTTCATCATATCAGTTCCAGCGATTGATGTGACAACAACAACAATGGCAACTAATTCAGACACATCGGTCTTCTGCCATGATTGTAATGTGACATTTACATCTTAAGAATTGTTCGTGGCACATAGATGTAAACCAGTTGAGATGAAACGTGCTCATGAAGAGCTTTTTCGGGAGATTAATGCCAAGAGACGAAATACGGAACAAGATGACATTGACAGACCTGATCCAGTCCTCTGCTATAGATGTACTAAAATATTTTCAACTCTGGGATTGTAAGAGGCACATACATGCAAACCACCTAAGATGGAAAATGTGGTTCATGAAGAACAAGCTGCAAAGAGACAAAAGAAGGGACAAATAGGGAGAGGCAGAAGAGTTACACTTGGTGAAAAAGCGCAGGAAAAACGGTTTGAGTCTGGCTGAGGATGGATCGGATTTACTGCTTGAAATGCGGCTCAAGAGAACCGTATTTAGACGCATTTGTTGAAGACATTAAACCATGGAATAAAATGGTACATTGTGGTGCACGCGTGCTTCAAGAAACTGGCGGCGCATGCGGAAGGCATCATGGTAGAACAAGTGAATAATGCATTTATCAGCAGTCCAACATATGCAGCATACAATCAAGTGGATATTGAACAGGACTTGAAAGAAGCCTATAAAGAATTGTTTCCAAGTTTGATGAGCATGAGCGACAAGGTTCTGGCTGGGTATTGGATAACATACTGTACATTGAAGTACATACAGCTACGTTGATGCCTCTGGAAGCAAGCAGTTTTATTCCACTGCCGAAGAAAGTGAAGAATACAAAGATTGTGTTAAACATTAAGAATAAGAACAAGAAGTGTTTCTTATGGTCAGTATTGGTTCATCGTCACTCTCAAGATCGTCATCAACACCCATATCGCGTGAATCATTACAAACCATTTGAGAAGGAATTAAAGGTGGAGGGCATGACATTTCCAACACCGATTACGGACATTTCAAAGTTTGAAAAGGAGAACGATGAGCATGAGCGACAAGGTTCTGGCTGGGTATTGGATAACATACTGTACATTGAAGTACATACAGCTACGTTGATGCCTCTGGAAGCAAGCAGTTTTATCCCACTGCCGAAGAAAGTGAAGAATACAAAGATTGTGTTAAACATTAAGAATAAGAACAAGAAGTGTTTCTTATGGTCAGTATTGGTTCATCGTCACTCTCAAGATCGTCATCAACACCCATATCGCGTGAATCATTACAAACCATTTGAGAAGGAATTAAAGGTGGAGGGCATGACATTTCCAACACCGATTACGGACATTTCAAAGTTTGAAAAGGAGAACGATGTATCCACCAACGTGTTTGGAAATGAACAAGGTGTAGTTGTTCCGATACAACTTAGTCGAAACGCCATTGCTAGAGAAATCAACTTAATTATGATTAGCAATGACAAGAAAAGACACTACTGCTTGATCAAGAATTTTAGCAGACTTATGGCCTATCGATCAAAACATGATGGAGCAACTTTTTATTGTTTCAATTGTCTTAACGGATTTATACGATCTATTAGACAAGCATCGTATAAGATCTATAAGATGCTTCAATTGTCTTCACGGATTTATAAGATCTTTCAGACAAGCATCGTGAAGTGTGTGGTAAACATGGAGCGCAACGTTTATCATTCCCCAAGGAACCTTTTATCAAGTTTGAGAATGTGGCCAAACAACAGCGAGCACCCTTTGTGATTTATGCTCACTTTGAATGTTTCACGCAAAAGCATGAAGAAGGAGACAAGTATCAACATCATCGTCCAAAAAGCTTTGGCTATGTAGTTGTTAGCCAGTATGACACACGTGCACCAGCCGTATATCAAGGCGACAATACTGTGAAAGTCTTTTTAGATCATATGGTGAATGAACGTGATCATATTGTGCGTGGTTTAGAGCAGCCAAGGGATATGGCGATGGCTCATTAAGTTGAAAGGGATTTCAAGAACGCTGCCGATTGCTACATTTGTCATGAGCCTATAGGAGCGGATCGTGTGAGAGATCATGATCATATCAATGGCAAATAAGGCGGAGCTGCACATAATGAATGCAACTTGCAATTCCGACTTAGAAAAGATCAGCAGAGGTATAAAGATTCTTTTACGATCCCTGTGTTTTTCCAAATTTGCGAGGCTATGACAGTAATTTGATCATGACAGAAATTGGAAAATTTAAAAATGAAACGATTACAGTCATTGCCAACACCGTTGAGAAATATGTTGCATTCACCATGGGCAATCTAAAATTTACAGACAGCTTTCAGTTTATGAGTACATCTCTACAGAAGTTGGTATCCAACCTTGCGGCAGAAGGGAAAGATAACTTCTGCAACATGACTTGCCACATCCACGATAATGACCAACAAGATTTGCTGCTGAGAAAGGCAGTGTACACAAGTTTGCTGAAACACAACTGCCGTCAAAGGACAAGTTTTACAGTCAGCTTAGTGAAGAGGACATCAGCGATGAGGATTATGCTCATGCGCAGAAGGTGTGGGATACATTCAACTGTACTACATTTGATGAATACCATGACCTATACCTGAAATCAGATATGCTTCTAATGGCTGATCTGTTTGAAAATTTTCGTCAAGTATATCTTAACACGTATGAATTGGATCCTGACCACTACTATATAGCATCAGGACTGTCGTAGGATGCTACGTAAAAAAGCTACAAAGGTGAAGCTGGAATTGATTAATGATATTGACATGTATCAAATGGTTGAACAAGGTCTAAGTGGAGGAATATCTGTGATCACGCACAAGTATGCGAAAGCAAATAACCCCTATGTACCAGATTACAATTCTAACATGCCAAACAACTACCTGATTTACCTAGATGCAAAAAACCTATATGGTTAGGCCATGTCACAAAGCATGGCAGAAATTGGATTTATGTGGGTGAGCGAGCCAGAATCCCTCGACTTCATGAATGTGGATGAAGATGATGACGTTGGATACAATTAAGAAGTGGATTTAGAATACCGTGATCGTCATAGTCACTACCCAGTGGCTGCAGAACGGAAAAGTATCAAAGTTGGAGAATTGTCAGAGCACAGTCAGAAGCTACGGAAAGATTTGAACATAAAAAGCAAACCTAGTGAAAAGGTCATTCCCAACATGTGTGACAAGAAGAAATAAGTGCTTCATTACAGGAATTTGCAGCAGTATGTCTCACTGGGGTTGAAAGTCACTAAGGTGCACCGCGACATCATGTTTGCACATAGCAAATGGTTGGAGAAATACATAACCTTGAACACGGAAAAGAGAAAATTGGCTAAGAATCCGTTTGAGAAAGACTTCTTTAAAGTGATGAACAACTCTGTGTTTGGCAAAACCATCGAAAATGTGAGAACGCGAATCAATGTTGAACTCGTCCACAAGGAAAAGCGGTTCAAGAAACTTGTGGCCAAGCTTTCAATCCACAAATTCAAAATTTTCAACGAAGGCTTAATCGCTGTATATTTACGCAAAGTGGATTTGCTTCTGGATAAACCCATTCAAGTCGGCTTCACCATTCTCGACCTCAGCAAAGTGCTGATGTTTCACTTTCATTACAATTACGTCATGGCCAAGTATCTCAACACTAAATTGTTGTTCAGCGACACCAACAGTCTATGTTATGACATAGAAACGGAAGATACCTACAAGGATATGCAGCAAGATGCCCTACCTATTCGACAGAAGTTACTATCCGCCAGATCATTTCCTTCATTCTAACACAAACAAAAAAGCGCTTGGAAATATGAAGGATGAGACGGCAGTCATCCCCATTGAAGAGTTTGTTAGGCTCAGACCGAAAATTTATAGCTTAATGTATGGTAGGAAAGAAAAACAAAGGCATCACTCAAGCTTGTCAGAGACGCATGAAACATAAGCAGTATAGAGACAGCTTGTTCAACCAAACCTAAGCGATGGCTACAGGACACATCATTCGAAGTCATGACCACCGACTTTTATTGGAGAAGTTGATGAAAGTAGCCCTCTCCCCATAGGACAAGCGATACATGCTGAATGATGGCTATTCCACTTTGGCGCATACAAGGCAACATTATAAAAGGGGGAGACTCTCCAACTTTAGAGTTATCTGAGGTGTGAACACTGAAGCGTTAGCATGGATCATAATCGCAAGAGATCTACAACTTATATGGACACTCTTGGTGGTAAAGTCAAAGACTTTAAGGTTAAAAATCCCACCACTACCAAGAAATTAAAAGTGGAGACGACACCAACACCTCAGTCGTGGGAGGGAATGCTTTCTCTAAGGAATGGAAAGTATATTGAAAAGCTTCGAAGACAAGAAGACAGATACTCCATATTCATCATTAATTGACTTTGATTTGAAGAACTGGGGCGCAGTCTTACGATTCCTAGAGGCTATACAACATCCACTCTTCACCACCATCCTAGCATAAATACTCCTTCACAGACGAGATAGCTCATAATTGATCTGACTGTTGAATGAGATGGAGGACTTTTTAACAGATTATGAATTCATTACATATGGATTCTCATATATGAGAAACGCATGTGATGACATTGTGCTAAGACATTTTGGAAAGTATATCATACTATCGCCTGAAGAACAATCCGTGTTGAAGGACCATCTAGAGAAATTGATGATACCTGGCTTTCTCCTTGTGCTCTCAAATGGTTTAGTAGTGCGTGTGACTAAGAACTGTCTAGACGTGTTTGTACAATTTCGCCAAAATGCAAGCTTACAGAACACTACGATTTCATCACCCTAAGCACAGTGGAATGGAACGCGCTGTTACAAGCATTGGATTGGGAAGAACGTGACGCTTGAATTCAAAGAGGAGCGAGTACAACTCATGCGATGCGGGGTACCAAGTCCATTGAGCTGACACATCTTATGTGGGTTATGGTGATGAAAATAGACATAAATGAAGATGGATATGAACTGAAACTGTCTGAACATGAAACTGTTAAAGTTATAAAGTTTGGTGATGCGAGTTATGTGAGTTTTCATAGCATTTACAAATGTAGGTGCAATGTCTATGATACGTATATTAATTTAGATTGTAATGAATGGTATTCATGTATCAATGTATTGAATGCATTTGTAGAAAAGTTTGAAAAATAATTGTTTAGCATATATTGGAAGCGTTTGTAAAAAAGTTTGTAAGATAATTGTTTAATGTGTATTGGATGTGTTTGTAAATAAAAGTTTGTAAATAAAGTTTGTAAAATAATTGTTTCACATGTAAATAGGTTTGTTACACAATAACAAAAAATAAAGTTGCATAAAACTGTCCTTTATTTATCATAAATTAAATTTAGCAGTTACCAACAACTTAACTAATACAACTTAACCAATATAGCTCTATATACAACATTAATAAAACAATGGTTTATAATGTCTAATCCCTTACATTATAATTACCATCACTTCTTTTTGATATATTTACAATATCAAACAGACTATGATCTCTAGCTCTATGCAAAATATAATATGCACAACAAAAACCACATGTAGATAATATCGGAGCTTGTAATGGTATGGAATTATACATATAATCATTACTTAAAACTTTTCTAAACGATTACCGCGTTGTAAAGATGGCAGCTGGTCCATGGAAAACACACCTTGAAACAAGTCTTTTGTCATGACATCATGGGTCAATATGGCATTGATCTGCTTAGTGTTCATGACTGGTAGTCGAATTGAATGCTGTGATTTGTACTTATTTCAATAATGTTATCAAATTCAGCATAGACTATAACATTGACTTATTTTGCAAGGCCTCAGCAAAATTCATCTCCAGCCGCAAATTCCCATATCTGATAAGAGCATAGTGATCCTCACTATCATAATCAGAAGTTAAGTCGAAAGAAAATAAAGCATAACCTCTAGGCCAATCTTCCCGTTTTATAATGAAACTTTTCTCAGCATTCAATTTACCAAAAGATTTGTTAAGAGTTTCAAAAGCGTCAAGATATTTGTTCTGCATAATGTCAAGCTTGAGGGGTTTGGATAGGACTCGTTCACCATCTGTGTATAGTTGCATGAAGTTTAGGTTAAAATGTTCGAAATTGTATGGATTTCTTAATGAAGTTCCATCTGATTCATTATGAACCAGTCTGGATACTGGAGTCTACGAGTTTAAAGACTCGGGACATTTGCAGACCATTGGTGGACGGTGAAATGGAGACAAGTATCTGGCTTAGACAAATAATCACTAGAGCAGCGTGGGCTTTGAAACATTTTATAATACACTGACATCCTGAGTGTCAAATGCAGAAATAGCAGCATCGACCGGAGTTTTTGGAGAAGCTGAAGGTTGACGATAAATAAGTGTAGGTTGGGTAAAGAAAAGGTGTAGCTTGGCGTCCGTTGGTTTTGTCGTCGCTAACAAGGTGACAACCGATTTTGGGCCTTTAAGCAATAAGATGATAACAACCATAAGCGTTGAGAAGAAACTAAAGATACATGAAAGTAAGATCATGATTCCCTGTAACGATGACCATGAGTGACCACTCTCTACTGTAGACGGGATCGGTGTGTGACGTATATATAGCCTTATGTTCCTTAATGCGATCAGTGACATGTTTAAGATCTAAACTAATCTTCTGACCTTTACTAATGCTATCGGCAAATTCATGGACATAAAACTGAAAATCTGGAATCGAAAAATTCCAAGGTTTATCTAGTAAGGTCTGGGTTGTATTTGTGCTAACGTGGTCTTTATCGAGCATGTGTTTAGAGAAAAATCAGATTGACTGGATGGTGCACGGTACAGGATGTGCACGCCATCTTGCTACACCATCTTGCAAGTCAAGCACACAGCATTTGTTAAAAAAAATGCAATTCAAGGATCTTTTCTTCACTAAAGGACGGCTACAACACTATCTGAGGTCTGACAGGGACATTTCTCTCATTGAACAGATTTATGAAGATAACGAGATGTTCAGATTGCAAATGACGAAACAAAATCGGTTTCAAAGGGCTGGGTTTCAGCAGCCAGTCGCGGTCACCAATCACAAAACAGCTGCAACAATCAGCAGGTCGCTGCCATCGTCACAGCAGCCAACGCCACAGCAGTCATCACCACAGCTGCCGTCGCTACCTTCGGTGATGTCGTCGCCGATTCCGACGCTGGCGATCTCGTCGCCGCCGCCGCCGAAGAAGAAGAAGCGGAAGGCACCGGTCAAGACCGCCCCCTCACCCGCAAACACTTCCACTTAACGCTTGCAGTGCTCTTCTGCCGCTGCTAGTAATTCTGGCCCAGTCATAATATAACAGGAGCCAGATAGGAACTCCATGGAAGAAATAATGCAAATTTTGAGTAGTGTCAATGATGGATCCACAAACTCCTGTAGCATGTGTAAAACCATGCTGCCTACCAATATGGGTATAGAGCAACATGTTTTGCAATGTACAGAAGCTTGGCGGATCCAAACATATTTCTGTATAGTGGCTAACGACAAATTTATATCAACGGTGATCACCGTTGCAAAGCACAGTCGGAAGTGCTCTTGCAAAGCTAGTCAGTGGAATCTGTCGGAGGCAACTGACACAGTGAGGAGCTTCGTCTCCTGGCCATTCTTTTTAGAGCGGCTGCAGCCACATATTGTGAAATGAGGTAATTCTGTCATGGTGTGTGTGTGTGTGTGTGTGCATGTGCGTGGGTGGGGGCAGAAAATAAAAAAAAATTACCTCCCAACATCACTCATAATACACTTTTATGTGTCTTAAACTCATGTGTTTTTTATTAAAAAACCTCACAACGCCCCTGTCTCAATAAATATTTTCTCCCTTTCAAAACGTTTCCCTTTTTTGGCAGTCCAGCGGAAGTAACTTATTTCATCACGAAAACAAATGCATAAATGACGTTTTGTTTGCGCAAACTCTGCTGTAAATGACGTTTCATTTATACCCTCTGCTGTAAATGTCGTCACAGTAATAACTCAATAATATCTTCTCCTCACAATATTTTTTTTAAAGTTCTAAAACTTTCATGACAGTTCTAAAACATCTTATCACGTGACTCATGACCTCATTATCTCGTGACTCATGACGTCATAGGATGATCTAGAACTGTCATTATCCTACTACTGAAATCCTTAATTTCAAATCATATTTTTTTTAAAAGTTCTAAAACTTTCATGACAGTTCTAAAACATCTTATCACGTGACTCATGACCTCATTATCTCGTGACTCATGACGTCATAGGATGATCTAGAACTGTCATTATCCTACTACTGATATCCTTAATTTCAAATAATACTTCACTGCTATGGAAATAAATAACATGACAAAAGCAGTGTGTATGGCTTGTGAATCCATTGGGGTGGCAGAATCTTCTCTGTATTAAAAAATTGCAATTCAACGCCAAGATTGCATAAAAATATTGCAATTAATAACTATAATTTTCCGTGTAAAGAGTGTGATTTAGCCAAAGTGTTAATTCCCTGTCAGATGTAAAATTATTTGCGATCAGAGTACAAGATAGTAAACTCGTTTTGTCTATTTTGAAGAAAACATTGGAAGAAAATAGAGATACCTTCTCAGTGTTGTAAAATCCACCATCAATGTATGCATTAATCAGATGCTCAAGCTGTTGGCTGGGTAGAAAGTCGATGTCAATCATGAAAACATAGTCAGTCATTGCGTTATTTTGTGCAACGTTACGAAGTTTATTTACCGGATAAAATTCCTGAAAATCCAAAACTTTTGAAATTAGTGTTTTCACTGATATTTTCTTATTTGTTAATTTACACAGCAATATCATTTTTGTTATTTTAACTTTATCTCTATGTTTTAAACCTTAGCACTTACAAATATTGCACACATCAAGACTGAAAGACTGTTTAGCCACCATGTACCTGTGAATTGTTTAAAGACTGTGTTTTTGTGTTCAGTTACGTTGTGTAACAAAAAAACCTTTTCTTTTAGAATTAAATAAAGAAATTCACAATAATTATCTTTAAGAACCGTATTTCTAATTATATTCGAAACTTAAAAGAGACACAGTAAGTTCGTTTGAAAAAGGTTCGGTTGCACGGTTTATACAACATGTAAACGTTAAGTGCGTGATTTTAGATCCTGATAGGCGTTGGTTTCTAACTGACAATTTTGTGCCTTAACAAAGAGACTCACACTCAGTCTTGCCAAGATTATGAGCAACAAAAAACGTGTGGCACAGAAAAAACAGAAAAGTTTTCCTTTCTAACTGATTTCAACTAGACTTAACATTGAATAAAATTGCACTTTGTTTTAACATTGAATAGCTGATATCATTTAAGCTCATATGTTTGATGATAATTCGTTATTTGTGAGTTACTTACCCCTTGTTGTATGACATAATGTATGGCTATGTTTGAACGTGCCAAAGCTTTGAGCCAAGATTGTGTTTCTTGTATTAACTGGTTCAAGTATGTAGCATTGACGTAAACAGCAACTGACATAGAACCTACAATTTGACATATCAAGCTATCGGAGTTATACAGACAAATGGAAAGGGAAATATTTTAACTGATAGCTGGAGAATATTCGTATATTCGGACATTCAGGCACACAGAACATCTTCTTGTACATTGGAAGAGATGCACAGAAAATCCAGTGCAGAGCAATTACGAATTGGAAGATTTAAAATGTAGTGATATGTTGACAGATTTTAAGTAGACATTAAAATAGACTTTATACAAGCAAAGAGACAAACATATTAAGTATCCGCTAATTTAAAGAACTTTAATTCAATTACATGAGAATATTAATATGCATCCTAACTGCATATATAGATTAAAACTTTTTTAACCCTAAAAATCCTACACTGAGCAATCTCCTTTTATTTCCTCTTTTTCTGATAAAATACATGTCGCATAACATGGCACTTGTTGTAAATTATCATATATTTAAGTACTGAGATTAATTACTTTACAAATAAAGTTATAATGAAGTATCCAATGCTGTACTAGATATTATAAGTACAAAAACTTACCTTTCCAGTGTTTAGCCAGTTCAGTTAATCTTTCCATTCTTGTTTGCGAGAGCTGTGATAACAGACACACTCTATCATCTTGTGGGTGAACAATATTGAAATAGTTCACATATACTTTGTGCATAATGTTAATCTCTTTATTGTATTGTTCACAAATAGAGTTGATTGTAGCTTTGGAAGTGTTTTTGCTGTTTTCGGTAGTATATGTTCCATTAACCAAAAATGCGTCGCTAAAAGTGTGGGTTTTAGGTGTGTGTCTGGCTATCAAATCATTTGCACTATTGTCGGATAAGGACGTATTTATATCTCCGCTCGATTTGTCCAATATCTCGTTTGTTGCGAAGACTTTCTCAGGCAGCAAGTTTATTTTGTCGGTGACAATTGTCAAATATCCAGCACTCTCAAGTTTTTCTTCTAAAAGTTGAAACAGTTAACACATATTTTATGCTTAATGTTAATCACTTCTTTACATTCAATTTAAACAGCGTTTGCAGTAGAATTTGAATTCTTTCTGTTACTTTAAGAGCATTTAAGACTAAGAGGTATTTTAGTGGTTTCTATTTCTATCATAAAATTTATCTATTATAAAGAAAATCATTTGTGAAGGAGACGCCATGTCCCTTTGGTCGTATGACCTGCAACACATTCTTGTGTTTTCTTGTGATGCAAAATATATAACATATAATGAAAATGTCTTGATGTATAAGCAACACATATTATTCTCGTGTTAAAAGCAATGAGTGTGCGTAAAATGTACCCATTCTAGTTGGTAGACAAAACATGCGGGATCTTCCTTCGCCATTGCACAAGGAAATTACAACAGATGCGGTAAGAAGACCAGCAAGAATGCACAAACCAATCACCCGATGGGAATGTCTTAGTCGCTTTGTCATTTTACCTTCTAGACAAATACTTTGAAATCTGTAACATAAAACTCTCCTAATTATACACGAAAGCACTTAAAAATATAGCACTACATGAGTGGAATTGCAGCAGAGTAATTTTCGGAGAAAAATAACAACACGAATTGCTCCTCTTATATATTACACGAGTTTTGATTTCATTTACTCACACAAAGCAGCCAAACAATCCTAAATTTTCCGCTCAGCGCTCGTACTAACATTTCTGTATAGTGAGGAAAACTATCGTTTCGTATCCAATTCTTTATCCAGTTACGTACGAAAAGTATTTTTGTTGTTATCCTCTTCATCAAACACCAAATAACACCACCAGTATTTGCTGTTGAAACGCCAATCTAAATATCTCCAAAACGTTCATAAAATAGCAAATATAACATCTATAGAGAGATTGATTGATAGATGGGTGCGTCAGGGTGCTAGTCTGGCAATCGTAGGGTTTTGGGTTTCGAATTGATAAATTAATATGTCACTGAAATCCTAAACTAATTCTAAGGTTTGATGGATAGATGAGGATGATTGGGTCAGGTTTCAGGCTCGAATCCGGGCAGAGGCAGCAATCATTGGATCGATTGATCTAATTGGCTCACCGAAGCTAACGCGACGGATGAGATCACCTGTTTCCCACTGTATCTTTCAAAATTCTTTAAATGACAATCTATAAATTATGATTGCAATCACGATTAATATTATGCAAGTATAGTCATTTTAAAAATTGCCAAATGTGTGATTGGAAAAAGCAAGGCGTATGCTCCTTTTGCTAAGCGTTTCATTTGCGCGCATTTGCTTTTATGTAACGACCAAAAGTTTTTTATGAGAGTTTAGTTTTACAGTTTCGTTTAGTTATTGTTATAAAGGTGTTCCTATATTTATGTTTAATTTAACCTTCATGCACAAAATTCAGCAAGTTATAAAATTCCTTTTAATGGGTAATCACTCAAATTGACAAGCGCCACAAACCGACCATCTGTTACTTCTAATCGTATACAAGAATGACAGCAGTTAATATTAACAGCAAAAATATACCCCTTCCTGATTCTTTCAATGAAAGATTGCTGCAAATCTTTGCAGCTGAACTTAAGAACTCAAGGAGCCGCAAAACAATTTATAGAATTTGGTGGAGATAATTCCCAAAAATTAAGGAATGGTAAAGGAAAGTAGAAAAAAGCGTCTGACGATCGGTTTAAGGCATTTGTTCTACAAACGTTAAAAGGAGCAGCTGCAGAATTTATTGGTAGAATCTTGGCCTTAAATCCACAAATTTTCCTGCGAAATTTTTAAAAGTTTTAACAAACCAATTTTCAGATACGGGGAACAGATATATTGCCAAAAAAAATTTGAGGTGAATCTCTCACAGAAAAAGGGAAACTATCCAAAATACTCAGGACAGGAGGTAGAAAATCCTTTGATACAGAATGATTTGATCGAGTGGATACAAAATAACGCCATTGATACGTCAAGGAAATTGATTTGTCATAGACCCTAAATTTGGTTGAGACGTTACATGTAGCCCTTAAGGAACAACAAGACACAGAATCCTACGAACTTAGGTTCAGGGTAGAAGAACCAATGGAAATCAATCAAATACAGTCGAAAAAAACTTGGCAAACTCGAAAAATTAACAGAAACCATGACTGACTTGGGAAAAACTTTCCGAAGTTCTTGCTGTTCATACAAAAAAAATACAAAAATTCAATATCTAAAAGGGAACCCCCCTCCCGAAAAAAAAACAAATTCCAGATAACAAACCAATTTGCTATTACTGCAAAAATAGCATACACAGTCTGAATGCAGATCAACAAAACATTTAAACTAAATACATCAGATATAGACAGAACCGGTATTTCGGAACCAGGTTAAGGTTCAGACTCAAATGACGACATAGATAATGAGAACAACGATGACACAGATAACGATAACTACGTTTGTCCTTTAAGTTTTGGGGAATTAAATTGTAAATTTCTTTTGAATACAGGGGCAGACAACTCTTTTAGCTAACAAAATTTACTAAAAATTAGACAAAGGGCAAATTATTAAAAATCTCGCACCACAAATTCTTGTGGGAACAATTAGGACTCTACGCTCCACGGAATATGGTTAAGGGCAGTAAAACATAATTGTTCCGATCTTCAATGAAACACACAAAAGATTTAAAATTGGTAAGGGACAACCGCTTGCTCTGATTGAGATAATTCAAGACAAAGACATAACCACACAACCACAAACAGATGAACCACAAAAGACAGCAGAAATCAATTCAACAAGCCAAGTAAAACAATATCTCCTAAAGTTTAATCAAAATTCGAAAAGTTACTTGCCCAAAACAAAACATTGCTTGCCCAAAGCCATACAGATGTGGGAAGAACACATCTTACTGAAGTGCCGTTTGACAGCGAACCAATTAAAACGCGTTCCTATAGGTTCCAATTTACACAATGGCTCGTACTAGAATAGCATTTAGAAGAGAGAGTTGTTAGAAGCAGGTATTATCAAGCGATCCCAATCCCCATGGAGTTCCCCAGTCCCGTTTGTACCTAGGAAGGATGGAGGTCAAGCTCGTAAATGCGTTGACTATCAGAAACTTAACAAGGTGCTAGTACAAAATAGCTATCCGCCCAAAACAAAAGTGACATTCTAGCTTCTATGCAATGAGCTACGTTATGTAGTGTCTTAGATATGAAAAGGGCCACTATCAGTTAAAAGTTAAGCCGGAAGATAACCAAAAACGCCTTTCGTATGACACACAGGTTCGTTAGAGTTAAACATTATTCTATTTGGTCTCAGTTCCGCACGACATGGTGTTTTCAAAGAACCCAGAAGAGTACATTGAGCATTTAGGTAAGATATTTGAGAAGCTGAGAAATGCAGAATTTAAGCTCAAACAATCAAAATGTAAGTTCTTCCAAAGCAAGGTCTCCTACCTAAGATACGTGATCTCAGTCGAAGGCGCACAACCAAATCCCGAAAAGGCAAGTGCTATGCAAAAACTACAACCACCGAAAATAGTAAAAGAGGTTAGATCGCTCATTAGAATGGCTTCTTGCTATTGATCATTTGTCAAAAAATTCAGTCAAGTGGTAGGATCAATTACAGATCTCACAGAGAAAAATGCAAGGTTTTTTGGGACAAACAGAAGGAAAACGCTTTTGAAAAACTTCTGCACCTATTCTAGCACACTTCCAAATAGGAAAACTATACTAGCTTTATACAGATGCATCAAACTATGCCATAGGTGGGGTTCTGGTTCAAGAATTTCCCGAGAGACCGAAGATAACACAATATATTTCTCGTCAACTGTCCCTGAGACAACAGAAGAGGCCCACAGTAGAAAGGGCAGCTTATGAAATATTTTCGGTCAATAAATTAAGGCATTTCCTATATAAAAACCCTTTCACAGTTTATACAGATCATAAACCACTGAAATCTCTTTCATTTCGGAAATAAAAAGTGCTCGAGTTCAGAGATGGGCAGTTATGCTACAGGAATATGGATGTGATATCGAATATCAAATCGGAAGGACCAATATCCCAGCCGGCTTTCTTTTCCGATTTCAAAACTCAAATAACAATGAAGACGAAAGGGTCAATTTAATTGACAGTTCAAAATTAAATTCGATTAAATTCAAAAGAAACTTAGAAAACTCAACAGATATAACACCAGAGCTTCTGACCAACTTTTAGCTCAAATTTCCAAATTACAAAATAACGACCCCTCAATGAAATTTTAGAGCAGCCTACTCTTCTGCATTTTGTGGCGGTCACACCGGACAAGATAAAATATGCGTTAAGCTTAGGCGTAGCTTCTTTTGAAATAATCTGTACAGTGACATAGTGATTTTTACAAAAACTGTGGATCAAGACAAATGAGAAAGGCATATGCAAGTCATGCCACTACTGGAACCTTTCCAGTTAGTTGGAATAGATACTAGTGATCGTTTCCCGGAGAGCGCAAAGCAAAAAGCTCTGACCGTTTCAGTCGATGTTAACGTGCAAGAAGATGACATTTCATAGTCCGAATTAAGGAAACACACTAGCAACTTGTATAGCTACATCAAACAGCAACCAGTGCAATAGAAGAGCATGCCGTCAGAGTGATCACTTAACATGGGATGTGCGAACGCATTACCTGAAGATAAACACTTCATGCATCTTCTACCAACAATCACAGGTACAGTCAACAACACAGAGGTTGAAGTTCTACGCACTACCTTATACACTGCCACTATCATCCATAAAGATTTAGTGAAACGTCAGCAATTTATCAATAAAAAGGGACGATATATTTCAGTGGATCAAACCGCACGCATCGCACAATTTGCTGAATTGCATATCGAGCCTTCATTTTTCGCGGATGTTTTGGATTTTTGTGTCTTGATGAGTAACTTTGTGGTGTTGTTTTCTTAAATCTGCCTTAGATTATTGAGCAGTCGAATGACTTCATGTTCAACAGTGCACATCAATTCAGCAAGCATTTAAAGCCAAAAAGAGACAGTAAATCTGCAGCTTAAACAGTCAAAGAAAGCAAATCACATTAGCTGTTATAACAAACAAAACTTTGGAACAGCATAAACCTTAAACCAAGAAATCTAAAATCAATGAGACAAGGGAAACCACAAATGTTTCAAGGATCGCACAACGTATTCCATAGAAAACGCACAGAAACAGCTTGTGGTACCAAAAAGATACAGACAAGCCGTGAAGTGTGGTCACGAATCAATCACGGTGGGACATATGGATATCCATAAAACAACTGATACGATACAGTCAAACTTCTATTAGTCACAATTTGCACTCCACTTCCAGATTTTTATCTCTTGTGACATTTGCTAACGCGCAGTACCCTGTTGTATCATACCAAAGCGTTACTAGTGAGTCTATCAATAATTACACCTTTTCAACGAGTAGCTATCTATTTCATTGGCCCATTATTTCCACCGTCTGCAAGAAAGCGTAGCTACATTAACCATTTTTAATATGGCAACAATGTATCCGAATGCAATACTATTGACAAATATCGACACCATTACAGTAGTCGCATCCTTACTGAAGATGTTCAGTGACATAGGAATTCATGAGGAAATTTTGAGTGGCCGTGATACTCAATTTACGTCGGATGTGATGTAAGAAGTCCACCGCCTACTACCAACCAAAACCATTACAACACCGTACCTTGCTCAGTGCAACGGTCTTTGTGAAAAATATAATGGTACATTAACACAAATGATCAAGTATACAAGATCAACCTAAACAATGGAATCGCTTCATTTAGCTTCTGCTATTCGCATATCGAGAAGCACCTTTGGACAGTTTAGCCGGATTTTCGCCCTTTGAATTGTTATATGGGAGAAGAGTACACGATTCAATGTCCACTCTAAAGGAAATCTGGTCAAAAGAACTGACAGAAGAGGAAGTCAAAGACACCTATGAGTATGTGTTAGATCTACTCGAGCCACAACAAGGAAATGTAGACATGCTACCGAAGGACTTGGCGAATCGCAAATCAAACAGAAAAGCTACTTCGACAAGAAAGCTACACCCCGAGTACTGACGACTAGTGATAAATCACTCATATTACTTCCCACCGATGACGACAAACTAATAGTGGAAAGGACCAGACGCCGTCAAGGATCGAGTTGGGATAAACAACTACTCAATACAGCTTCCCGAGTGAATATAATAGCGACCAGTGCCAGATAAAACGCGATATCAGTTGCAGCAATTACTTTTGAAGATGACGAGATGGACATTGAATATCCTGATGTCGTTCGTATCAGTAGCAGCAAACAAGAAATTTACAAGGAGATACATATCATTCCTGATCTCGCATTAAAGCAAAAGCAAGATATATCATCCCTGATCAAAACATTCAGCGAAATATTTTCCTCAAGACCATGAGTAACCAATTTGGGTGAACACAAAATATCTCTAACATATAAATAGCTAATCCAATGTAGACCACACCCTGCACCATATACTCTGTATAACGATATGGAGAAAGAAATTAGAGGAATGTTAGAGATAGGTATCATTGAGCCTTCAGGTTCTCCGTATTGCTCTCCAGTAGTGATTCTAAAAAGCAAAGATGGATCTGTGCGTTACTGTCAGGACTATTTAACAAAATGAAAAAGTTTGATTGTTAACCTATTCCAGACATCGAAGCGTTATACGTAAAATACAGAAATGACAAATACTTTTCAAATAATGATTTTTGCAAAGGATGTTGGCAGATCCCGCTGGAAAAGAGCTCGAATACACTGACATTGAATTCACTAGTCATTATATTAAAGAAGGCATGCTAATGACACAAAAAGACAAAGTTCAGAGGGTTCAGGAGGCAAATACACCTCAAACCAAGAAACAACTGAGATTCCTGTTGGGACGGACTAGATATTATCAGAAATTTATCCCAAACTATGCAACGAAAATGAAATCCCTTACAGATTTGACTAGAAAGAATCAACCAGATCGCCTGACGTTTCCTGTAGAACACGAGAAAGCCTTTTTAGATCTCAAAACTGAGCTTAGTAAAGACCCAACCCTCAAGCTACCTGGTGTGGAGAATCCGTTCGTTTTACGACCAGATGAATCCAATTATTCACTCAGAGAGAAGTAGTACTTAGCAATTGTGAGGGAAATCAACAAATTTAAAGATTACCTAAAGAGTTTGTGTTACAAACTGACCACCAGTCATTAGCTTACCTGAACAAGTTTAACAACCAGCGTGTGATGTGTTAGTCCCTGCCCCTCAAGCCCTACAAATACAGGGTTGAATATATAAAGGTTGAGGACAATCTGGGTGCCGATTTCTTGGTGTTTTACTTTTATGAAACTGGATCTTACAAAAAATGGTTATGTTATTATATTGGTTGCTTGAAAGGGAAATAGCTGTTGTGATGAAAATCAATGTACAGTTATGTGAGAGGCATTGAGTCATCAGTTGACGCGTTAGATCACCTCTGTTGACCGTTCCCATAAATTAAATTTTATCTTTACTTGAGATATCGATAAATTGATTTCAATGTGCAACATGTTTGTTTATGACCCACACGTGGTGAAAGTGCAAGAATACATTCAACACGTGTGACCAATGCTTGAATGCTTAAAAACCATTGTAGGAAATATTTGGAAACAATTGTGGGCAATGTTTGAGCATAACTCAAATGTCAAAAATATTTTTGGACAGTGATGGCAGAGGCACAAGACGTGCTGATATGACGTGTTTTGCTAAAGCAGCTGTTTATGATGTGTTGAGCTAAAATAAAATGGATGCAAGCTACAGAAAAAGCCTCGTGAAAAAATATATATGGTGTTTGTGAACCGTTTATGGTCATGCATACGTTAGACTGGGTGGGTAAATTTCATGTTAGATTAGTTTAATTTAGGTTATTTATTTATTTATTTTCCATGTGAACATGACCATTGAGTCAGTGCTCGTAAAAAGGGTTGCTATGCATTTGTCAGTAAATATGTGCTCGACTGGGATGAGAAACTTATTTTATAAATCAGAGAATAGAGGGATAAGTACAAAAATGAAAAGTATAGAAAAGTATGAAAATGAAGCTGCGTGGACTCCATTTTAAAATGAATATGGGGAGCTCCGTTTTATATCACTCGTCTTCTATGTGGGACCTTTATGATAACTTTACGACAGTAGTACAATAGTACAGTAGTACAGTATTATCTTATATTTTTGTTGTATTGTTGTGTAAATAATAAGTGAATAAATTGTTCATATTTTAAGAATTAGCATTACTTAGAATTACAAACCTAATCGTCTCGTTTTATTCGCAGACTGTTTTATTAGTTTAAATTTTGGGCTCGCATTTACTTCCCTAAAATCCAGTAAAATAATATATTAATAAACTAGGCAATTGATAAATAGATAAATTAAACTGAACATTTTTTAATCTTTTAAAAAAATTTTGTATGCATTATTACATGATTTGACTGTTTTTCTAAACACAAATAACGCAATATTCATGATATTTATCGATATATCCGTTCACGTCAACATTTGTATTTATTGACTAGGAAATCGATCAATCAGGGTGATTCATATATCCATATGTGTTTTTTTTCTTTCGGTCCTTCCCCAAAATATTTACAAATCTTTGTTTCACTCCCTGTAGCTCTTTAGAGTGCTTCCGAAATGTATTTTAATACATCATTGAAATAGAAATGCGGGCGTGGGTAGGGGATATAGACAAGAAGACTTAAAATGTGACTTAATTATATGTTTTTCCTGGGCGTTTAGCAAAAGAGTTTAACTAAAGCACTAGTAAATCGCGTAAATTTATTCCCGTACTCTGCTTTACGAAGCTCTGCTTTAAGAATATATATATTGTTGTTGTTGTTGGTTTACCTTTGTGTATGCAGACGTTTTATAAGCCACAAAGGAGTATAACGTATAGCTTTTGGCTTTCTGCAACGCCAGATCTCCTCGACCTGCCTACTTGATGTGTCTCTAATGATACCGTCTTCTCAGCAGCTCAAGAAAAAATGCAGCTGAAACAAAAAGGGATCACATTTTTACCGCCCACAGAATTTTGGTGTTATAAAACGCTCATTCAGCAAAGTGTGTGGGAGCCATTTACTTGCTGAAAAGCACTTTTTCTTAAAGTGAACATTTTCAAGTGCCATCCAAATTGGTACTTAACGTTTGCTTGTTATCATTTATTTCAGTAGTATTAAAACGCAGCTCTGCATTAACAAGCTCAAAAGAAAGAACATCAAAGAACGGGAAGCTATATCCGTTGATAAGCCACATCAAAATCCTTCATAAATACTTTCAGTAATGTTATGCAACAAATTAAACGTTCTTTGAAAAATAAAATATTGTTCTAAAAATATTCATTTTGAGTGCAAATTTGTTTTTGTCCTTCGGTATATTTTGCACTTTAATTTTCTCTGTCTCAAGAAAATGCATCGAACCCTTTCAGAGGCAGGTATATTTATCACATTTATCAATAAATTCACGTTTTTTTGCAAACAATTTGGCATATAACAATATCCACATCGTTTGTATGACCGAAATCTCTTTTAATAATAATTGCATTCAATGCATCGTGGGTGATATCGAACTGCATGCATCAATGAAACCTCTACGTGTTGCTATAAACCTGCAGATCAGTTCGATTGAGGCTGCATTTTATTTACTCAGCAATGAATTAAGTCTGAGTTTATATGAAGAGTCTGAGTTCACTGCACAAATATGTTTATTTCCGTCGATGTAATATCTATGACCTATGACACAGTAGTCTGATTAAGTTGTAGAAGCATTCAGTTTATAAAAGCAGTTTTGGATACTACCCATTCATGAGGCGATATCGTTAATCATATCATCTCTCATAATTCAGACAATATTGATATTTCTAACGCTGATTTATGATCACAATCTCGATTTTGTAACTATCTACAACAAATCAAAATCGGTAAAATACAAAATGAAAGTTTAAAAAGCCTTTTGCATTGTGACAACAAATCCCTTCTCTCTGTTGTCCTGAAATATGTCCTCAGCATAGTAATATAAACACAATAAATGTCGTGGCTTCTCAATATAGATGATGATCCATTCACGAAAGATATCGGAAAGTAAAAAAAGTCGATTGTTCGATAGTTGAAGGTAAAGCTAGAGGATACGACAATATACCACACTGATGGTTTCAAAGAATTGCGACCTTGACGATTATATCCTGAAATTCTAGAATCTTCCAATTCCAGAAGGATAAAACCTGAACAATGGTCAATTTTGAATATAGTTTTAAAAATCAGAGGACCTCTCAAATGGGGGAAACTCCAAAAACGTACAATATAATAAAACGTATTTTCTATTGCTAATGAATGTTTTTTCTTCTATTCCTTATACCCTAGTTTAAAAAACCTAGATCATTTTCCAGGGAATTACATTTGTGTATTGGTTTCATGCTGTAAGCATCGGTTTCTTGTTTTTTTTTCTTTTTGCACCAGGCTATTTAGTAACTAAAATCGCTTCTCCGTTGCTTTTACTGTAGCGGATGGGTACTCAATGTATCGTGCTAGGTGATATGTGGCGTATTTACGCGAGCTGAAATAATTTAAAATCTCTCAATTTTATTCTTCGCACCTCTCTATGCATACTGAAATGCAATCCCGTATAAATCCCGTCGAAAATAGAACAGCTAAATAATTAAAAATAATGCCGTTGAGATGTTATACGCCAATGTTGGTAAAATGGGAGCAGTATTATTAGTAACTGATGAGACTTTTGTAAATGTTTCTCAGAGAAGACCCGACTATGATTATGATTGACAGCATTTAATGATGCATTTTCTGCGTATTTTTTAAATAATCCAATGCAATAATCTGTTTCTTTTATGTATTATTTCAAGCTAAGAGATATTTGTAATATTTTAATATCCAGTTTTAAATACTGTTTTAGGTATAGCATCATATATCTGATAGTGTTTATTTTTTTCTTTTTTATTATAAATAATTTTTAAGGAAGCGGTGTTCTTTTGGTATTTTGATATGCACCATATTCTTCTTTTTGCTTGCGATGCAAACTAGATAATATATAATAAAAAATGTTTTTATGTATAAGTCAGAACACGTTTAACATGTTATTCTCATGTTTAAAGCAATGAGCGGTAGTAAAATTTACCCATTCGTGTTGGTAGACAAAACAAATGGGGATATTCTTTCACCACTGCACAAGAAAAGTGCAATAGATGAGGTGAGAAAAATGGTAAAAGTTTAAATTCTCGCCAACCGAGAATTCCTTGTTCATCGTGTCACTTTAACCTCTGAGTAAATGTACTGAAACCTTTCAAATCCAAAACTTTTATCATTTTCAAATGCTGCGGTGATGCCGATCCGACAAATGACCAAGAAGAACACTTTGAAGTAGATTGATGTTGGGTCTCAGGAAATGTTTTTACTATTAGTTTTGAGGTTATTAGTTTGAAAGACTCAGATTTATTTTTATTTGTTTTTAGGTGTTTTGGAAGTGGAAAATTTACATTGCACACAAAATTTTATTTTAAATTTGTTGTAATTTTCGACTAAAATCTTGTTAATAATAGAATCATATTATGGAAGAGTAAGAAAATTTTGTTTTCGAACAAACCTGTGTTTAACGATTTTTTTTGAGAAAGTGGTCACAGATTTACAAGATCGTACTAAAGGTGACTGAAATTCTACTTTTATTCCTTAACATAAGTGCTGTTCAAATTGCCCATGGGCAAGGTTGTGATCGTTTCAATGCTGAAGAAGTTACTTGACCTTCCATTGATTTCAAGATTATATATTTTAGTGGCTGTGCAACCCTAGACATATCAAAGTAAATAGTATGGGATCTTATTCAGAAGTAGCGCGTAAGCATGTCACATGTTAGAAAAAAATGAATAAAATTGAGTGAAGATAGGTTTGCTAAAAAGATAGGGATTATAACGCGCACTGTAAAACATACTTAGCTAGCGGTTGTCACTCGATATCTTCAAAACGTAGGTTAAATATTGTAAAATATCATACATCATATACATGAATAATTGATCAAATACTGTTTGAGATAAAAGTTATCATTATTTACCTGTCTTTAACTGCACCAGACGTTTGTCATGACAACTGGGTAGGTTGTTCACAAGTCTTATCTATCCACATCCAATACACAAGATTCTGACCTTTGATATATCCCTATGCCATTTGACCAAAAATAACAATTATATATTTCCAACTAAAAAAGACCCCTCTTTAAGCAGAACTTGCCTTGCTTACAAAGTACTTGCATTTTGTAAATATTCAATCCACTATGCGTATCACAACAAGTTAAACTTTGGAATAAGTTTTATTCTAAGCAATGCTATTTTGGTATTTATAAGGCAATGATTGTGATATTCGATCTCAATATTTCTTCTATGTTGATATCAAAAAATTAATTTTTGTGTCTTAACTGCTAATATTATTGATAGCTAAATATAAATTAATACGATTAACATTAATTTGTTTGCACCTTGAGTTATATTTTGATGTAAAAATAGCATTATATGTCAAACTGGTGTTCTTTATTATTTCGTTTTATTTCTTATTGTTGCATGAATAAGAGAGACAGATGTCCTAAGTGATTAATATCATTTTAAAGTAAAATGATAACTAGTCAAGAAAATAAAATACATCAAAACGTTTTTAAAGTAGTGTTATAAAGGAGGTCTTTAAATGGCCTTTGATTTAATATTTTGTGATAAGAAAATACTTATAAAAACGCTGAGTGAAGTTGCTACTCGATGTTCACGTTGCTTTTCTCCTGTGAACTTCGTCGAGTTATCTTGTCATATCAGTTGAGAAAGGGTAAGTGGTCATGAGTTTTAATTACATTGGTTTAATTTGTGCATGAGTATTCACTGAAGAGTTCTTTGTGGAACAGTAATTCATTTTGGTGATCCGAAAAATTAGCTAAATGACATCATTCTTTTTTCAGAGACCAATATTAAGAATACTTAATCTCCTACAATTTGGTCATCCTGCTTTAAAATTATGAATCTCTTGAAAAAATGTCTTTGCTATTATGTCCAAAAATTTAGCCTATTGTAGGCATTTTAGACAGATTTTAGAAATAGATTTTCTAAATGGCTTGGCCTTTCGCAAAATGCTTTTACGGGGATCTCCTTGAGAAAAAATTGCAGAAAAAAATAGAACTAACTTTAAAATTAGACTTGCCATCAAAACAACACATCGACTTTTAATAAGTTGTTAGATGATATTCATACATCATATTGTTTAATGTGGTCAGGAACCTGACTGAGATGAAAATATCTGTTGACATTTTTATCAATTGGTATTGATAAAACAAAATTTATCCTTTTAACTCAATTCTTATTTGCATTCAGGTTCGGATAAATTGTGCTGAAGCTAGTCTATATGCACTGTCATTTATATAAAAGGGTGTTTTCCGCATAAACGGAAGGCATATTGAATAAAGTACCAAAGAAAAACTCCGACTGTCTTTTCTTCACTGGCGTTAGAAGTAGGCCTATTCAGGAGCCTAATTTGGACATTTTGGAGCCTCGACTATCAGATGTTGTGTACTGTAAAATTATCTGAGTAATGTATGTTGAGCAATGTGTTAACCCAAATCGTGATTATTGGGTTAAAACGACCATATCTTTATCTCTTCCAGGTTTCCAGGTTTTACAAACTCTAAACTAAGGTTTGGCGAATACTTTAAGACCAATTAGGCAAAGCATACTTTGTACATCGTTTTTGAAAAATTTCTTTGAAATCTTTCCCCACTCAACGGTGTGATGGTATTTATAAATTATATGTTCAAATATGAATAGGTTTTTTTATCCTATTATATATCGAATAAGAGACAATAGTAGGTTCATTTAGCGTCAATATGGTTCTAGTGTTTGGGTAAACATATACAGTGCAATTCACAACTACATAGCGTAAATGTCTGTGTTAGTAAAATAATAATTATTGTTAACACATTAACTACAGAAAAAAACTACAGTAAATTAAAATTACAATTTAAGCATACTTTTTCAACAAAAATCGTCAAACAATTAAGCTATGTTTTAAGTTATTTTTGCTCTGAACAAAATCACTACGGAAAAATCTAAAAGAATTAAAAAAACAAGAGAAATTATGTAATAATATTCTTAAATTGTCAATTACATTCAAATTCAACATTTGGAAGTTCTACCAGGACAACTTGAATTGAACATATGTACACAAATCAACTATTGTGATGTGATAATTCAGATAATCTGTTATTTTTCGTAATCATTTTCAATGTAATCAAATGAAAATTCAAGGAAATACTTGAACTGTATTAGTACTAAATTTTCTAAACTTTCTTCTACCTTTTTCTTTCAACCACATTGTATTCTAAAATAAAAGTGCTGTAGTGTGATGTAACTGGAATTCTTGTCAGAATGTGGAAGCCAAATCAATTGATATGCAACATCAAAAAAATCATTAATACCTTGAAAACTTATACGTAACAAATTAAACGTTCTTTGAAGAATAATTTTTTTTAAATATTCAATTTTCTCTGTCTCATGAAAATGCATCGGAGCCTTTCAGTGATAGGTATATGTATCAAATTTATCAATACGTTTTACATAAATAACAATTTAGTATATAACAATATCCATATGCGTTCTATGACAGAGACCTCTTTTAATAATGATAGCATTCAATGTATCATGGTGATATCGATATCCGTGAAAGCTCTATGTGTTGCTATAAACATGCAGACCAGATTGATTGCTACTGCATATTTTTTCACTCAGCAATGAAAGTCTGAGTTTATTTGAAGAGTCTGAGTTCACTGCATAAACATGGCTAAATGCCCATGTATATTTCAGTCGATGTAAAACTTTCGCTTCGACGAACTATGACCTATGACACAGCAGTATGATGAAGTTGTAGAAGCTTTCAGTTTGTAAAAGCAGTTTTGGATGCTACCCATTCATAAAGCGACATCCTTAATCATATCGTCTCTCATGGTTCAGACAATATTGATATTTCTGACGCTGATAACTGATCACAATCTCGTATTTTGTAAACTTCTGTAACAAATCAAAACCGGTAAAATAGAAAATGAATGCTTAAGAAAGCCTTTCGCATTGCGACAACAAATCCCTGCTCTCTGCAGTCCTGAAATATGTTCTCAGGACAGTAATATAAACACAATAAATGTCGTTACTTCTCAATATAAATCATGATCCTTTCACGAAAGATAATCAGAAGACGAAAAAGTCGAGCTCGGGACTCATGGTGTGGATGTCGCAGGTTCAATCCCGGACTATGACAAATGGTTTATATTCTAGTCTGTACTGCTCTCTTTTTTGTAGCTTTTTTGAATTGTTCTCTTGGCATTAACAGCAAGCTTTCAAAGTAGGAGTATTTTTGCAGTGCACATTCCGCATTGGTTTTGTCAACGCATGTTGCTTCTCAATGTGCTATGCAATTTACTTTCCTGTAGAAGCTTATTTATGACGTTTATTTGGACTTCCTGACCCGCGTAAACAACAAGGGTTGGCCCAGGAAACTGTCCATTAATCGTGTACGTATGGTCGATTTTTGTATCACCTCCAACAATCACGTTCTCTAATTCTGTTCAGATTGCAACAGTCAAGTTAGATTAACAGTTAAAATCTATGATCGGGATAATAGAAATACAATCCAATTCACCTCCCGCTGCTCCCCACCTGCCACTCACCAGTCCACAACATACAATAGTGACTCAGTGACTTGGCCTCACTGGGTAAAAGCTACAACATTCAGCTTCTTTATGCAAACAATAAATCGTAGAATTGAGCTATCCGTTATGGTGCCCGCTGTTCTCTCACACATCTTTAATCTTATCTGGCACGTGAAGACTTTTGACACTGATGCAGCTTTTAAAGTGTATCTATTAGGGCAACAAAAATTAGACGATGTCAGATTATTTTCTTTTTGTCGAGAACGAGTGGTCATGGCTGCATTGCAATTTACACCTGTTTTATTTTATTTACATACAGATTATAGTTTGCATGTTTTTATTTATTTTTTAGTTTGTTTGAAACAACATTTTACGTCACAAACAATGCAATTGGAGGTGAGCAGAAACAGTAAAGCAATCAAACATTTTTTACTTGGGACAAACCGTAGTTGTGTTATTTTCCACTGAGATGTTAGGCATTCAAGGTCAATATCAAATTGAGGTCACAGTATTTTTCCTCAAAATGGTTTTTCCAGAAAAATCTTCCATGACTGCATAGCGTATAAAAATGTGACATTAGCCTACCAGGTCCTGGTCAAGGCAAAAAGGCGAAAAATGACTCTGAGCTGGACCATGGCGTTCAGAAAATCTTCCTTGTCTGTATAACGTATGAAAACGTGACATTAACTTACCAGTCCTGGCCAAGGTAAAAGGCGAAAGATGATCCTGGGCTAGGCCATGACGTTCTAGTCTCTTTTTCAACTCTTTGGACCAACAAGATGCTACATAAGATGTATTTCGGTGATAGTGACCTTCTCGGTCATAGTGAAGACCCAAAACCGGACGTTGACCAAAATCTCAAATAGGGTTAGATATAGAGTGATGTTGTTCTCATTTTCTATCCTAAATGCCCATAAAAACTCATATAATTGTCTTTGTATTAATCTTTGTAAACTGATACCATGTCCAACGTTTGATACTTCAAAGATGGTTCGCCAAAATTTTATAAGGAAATAATAAAGCTACTCAAAGCACATTTTATAAGTTGAAACTATGAATAAATAGATTGGAATAATTAATTTACCTCTATAAATAGCAAGACAATTTTCTGGCATGATTAGTGAAATGTGTGACCTATATGCAGTATTTAACCTTCAATTATCTATTAAAAGAATACACCCGATTGGATTGTCTAAAGAGCTTATCGTGAAAATAGCATTATTCAACTGAATTTTACCACGGTCAATGGAAACAGAAATGCATAATCTAGTTGCGATAAAGATAAAGTCTCTGACAGTCTTTTCAACATGAATGGAATCGGGACTAATACCCTACGCACAATTTTATAGTGGTAGCATAAAAACTAAAATGGCATCTTTAGATACAAAATTGGTTCTTTTTTGTAATTGTCATAAATCAATATCAACAATACGAACTATTTTGAAAATTGCGATTGTATTAATTTTATATTTGGGACAAACGCCGATCTCATTTATATGCTAGCAAAATGTTTATAACTGCTGTTGTTATAGTCACTGAAGGCGTTTTCGAATAAGAATCCCAGTGGACACAAAACACATGAGCAGCCTACAATTTGAATAAATGCATTTATATTTTATAGCTTTAACCAAAAATAAGCTAAATCTATCTATACTGGGGTTTGACTAAAGTAAGAGGATTATATATATTTATAAATAACATTTATGTAACATGTAACCAAAGTAAATTACTGATGTTTCATCGCTTAGTAAATTCTATTTTATTAAATGCTACGTCTGAGCTACTTCACCTACTAAATTTTGGTACATTTGAGGAATTTTAGATACATACTCTGGCATGTTTCCAGCAACCAGTCAAGTCCCCTGTCAAAACATAATTTTCTCACTAGGTCATAGTTAGTTTCCAGTTTGCAAATGGGTATGCTTTGCTAGATATTCTCGCTGTTTTTTCTATTTCCTGAGATGGTTTCCAGAAAACTCCTCCTACGCTGTTCGACGTAGGAGGCTTAAATGTTCATACAAATACAGGATGGTGAGTCGTTGTGAAATCCGAAAATTGTTGTGAACTTGATCCTCAAAACCAAGACCAATGTCAAAACAGTTTTTCCTCTACGCTATTTACAGAAAACTCCTCCAACAAGGTTTGGTGTGGGAAGACCGCATTTGGCAAAGATATAGACTGTATTCAGCCCTCATGAAATCCGCAATTTTGTACCTATTCTCTAAGGTTTAGGTGAAACTGAGGTCTAAATATTTTAGAACCACAATTTGTCACCAAAAATGGCTAGAAATACCGCTCAAATCCTTGTTTCAACACGTATTCAGTTTCATTACGGATCATGATCTGATTCTGAACATTCAGTGTCAAGGTCAAGGGTCATGTGACTTTGTATATCGAAAGGTGTTGGACAAAACTGACCATTACTGGCAATTTTGACCTTATTTTCAACTCTTTGAGCCTACAATATATTATATGAGAGTTACCTCGGTGATCTTAACCCCCTTATATTTTGATCAATTTTGCCTAAAAGAAGTAGGATTGCATGTACTGTGATAACTTGTTCTTTCAAGATAACAAAACCTGTAGCTGACAGTTATCTCGAACCAGAGATATATTGATGACTAGATATGTTGTGTCTCTGGCTTTCTGCCATTAGAATTGGGTGTCATTTCAGTGCCGTTTAAGGAAATTTGGTCTAGTTTCTGGTGTTCCTGTGTCTATGAGCATGAACCCCTCCCCCTTTATTTGTGGGGGTTACTTGCCTTATAATTCATGTATCATATTTGCAATTATTGCGTTATATAAAATATCGTGAAAACAAATTCAACCATTCATGCAAATGTGTCACACATGTGACAATCATTACGCCCTTCAAATAACTGTTGTTAAAAAAGCGTAGTGCGTAGTATCCATAGAAGATAATACACAACTGCGCACTGGATGATGCTTTTTAAATGATATTATTGTTGCGTAAGCACCGTTAATAGTAATAATCATCATTATCATGATCATCACTGCTATAATCGCCATCATTATTATTGATGTTGTTATTTGCGGTAGCAGTGGTAGTATTTATAATTTAATTTTTTTTGGTGGTGGATCCGAAACTGGTTGGGTAAGGCCTTTGGTTTACAAACTATTAGTATTCACAGACGGAAAGTTTCAGTACGGCTACTTTTGTGTGTCAGTAAAATGTTTTCTTTTTCACTTGTTCCTCTAAGTTCCTCAGGTAGGAACTTATGTCCGTTCCCTTTTACCAAATTTTCCAGAGAGTAAGGTTGTAAACATTATAAAAGTTAAAATTGACACCAGATAGCTTATTTTTATTCACTCAACTTAACATTCTGCTAAAGATCGCATCTGTAGTTACAAATTCGTAATATTTTGTCAAAAATTACCTCATGCACAGTCAATCGACTGAAAGGATTCTACTTTGCATGGGTAATAGTGATAGCCCAAATACAGCGCGTCCGATCATCTGACAGTGCCTGGCATCTGTTACGCTTTTAATTGGTAACTTTTTTCGCCAATACCACGTCAATGTTTGGCTAATCAAGAACATCAGTTACAGCCAGGTTAATAACCATTTCAATAGAGTAAGGTTATATCATTGGTATGGTTTATGATTTTGCTATATAATCCAACATACCCTTGTTGTTATTCTGAATTACCCTTATATGATACAAAGACATTAATCTTGACAAAGCACAGTCGTCCAGGATAAGTATAAATTGTTCGATCATTTCTGGGAAAATTTCACGACCAGAAATTCAAAAAGTGTGTGCAGATGGTTGCAATTGGGATCAGGTTCAATTTTTGAAGCTCAAAATTCTTAAAGGCATAAAACGTCAAAGAAAATTTATAACGAACAGAGGTATTTTCGGAACCCCCCATCCAGCCTCCACGCCTCTCCTGGTATCATACCTCCAGTCATGCTCGCATTCTCGCATGCATATCTTTATAGAGACATTGTCGTCTCTTGTAAAAAACTCATATAAAAATAATGTCTTTAGCAAGAATTTGCTTTTCGCTTTGAATACATTTCCTTGTTTGACAGCTCAATAATGATTTATTTACGAATCAGTATATCATTCTTTGTTTTAATTAAATCCAGTCACTATACAAGCCATGCACTATTTTACTCCTGGGTAGAATTTGTTGTCGTTTTGTACAGAAATAAATTTGATCTTGAGGCAATACTGTTTTTTTTTCTTTTTCTTTCTTGTATATGAGCTACTGGATAAACCCAATGACGTCACTAGCAATACTTATTCAGTACGCTTGCTGGCGTTTTCGCTTCTTAGCTTTCCCCATATTTGAGACACACACCTAAAATAAAAAATACGTTACTGTTAAATAATAGTGTTCTGTATATTTTAATCGTGTATTTATAAATCTAAATAGAGTGTAGCTATTATTGTAATTTGTGATATGTTGTTTGCTAAAATATCTTTCCTACATTCGACTTTTGAACAGTTTAGAACACAAGAATTTTACAGCAATCATTGTTTATCAAAGCATTGATCTATTATTTTCTCTTTCCGATATTCTAAGTATTGTTTTAGACGTTTTGTGGATACCAGTATTGATGCTGTATTGATGCGGCAAAATTGCATAATTTCACAGATGATGCCACTTTAAAAATTTGATGTTTTACTCAATCATGAGTGTTGAAACTTTAGTTGTGCTTTTATTTTAAAAATTATGTCCATAAAATTTCCGTTAGTGTGAAACATTAAGTTTTCATAACTGAGACAAGAAATGGGCTTCAAAATGGTTACTTCTAAATCTTGTGGATCTTATCATTTTTATTAAGACCATCAGGTTCGAAGCAAAATATGTGTGGAAGTGGTTCATCTATAAAACCGAGCACTGTTCTTGTGATATGGAATTTTTATATTTTGCTATTGTGAGGCTTTATATGTGGTAGCTACAGCACATAATGGACAGTTGAGCAGGGCGTCGTACTAGTGGAAAGAAGTTCGTGAGTTCGACTTTGAAAACGGCACTCATGGTTTGCAAGCTGGCATTGTATACTGCTAACCCCATGCCCCTCTCCATTCCCAGGAGTTTACAGGTACAAATATGCACCTGTTTTTCCCATCAATAACGCCTGTCACAAGAAGGCGACCGGGAGCCAATTGTGACAGTAAAAAAGCAATCATTTAGCAACTGTACACATGCAGTTACACGCGAATCACATAGATCCTCAAGTGGGGTAAGCGGGTATATAAATGATCACATTTGCTTAAACTTAAATACGTTTATGAGAGTGGTTAAGTATTTTATCCCTGCTGCACCTCTTCGCTAAAACAAATTTCACTGTATAAACAATATGCGACACGCTTAAAGAACTCTTTGCAAAGGAGATTCAACTTTAAATACGATCTTCTTTGCATTCCGATGACCGGAATTCCATTATAGAGCAACCTTATACTCTTCTATTGTAATTAAAAATAAAGCGTGTTGCTTACGATATTACTGATTTCCGCTTGAAAGGCTCTGGCTTGTGTCGGACGTGGATTAAACATCCTTCTGGTATGACCCAAAACTCAAACCTAACATAATAAGATTTTCCAATGTTTTTCATTATCAAATTTATTATGCTTAAATTGCAGTTAGTATTTCAACAACCTGACAAATGACATCAGTATTAACATCTTGTAAAAAGTGTGGAAAGACAGCAAGTATTTCAATCAAGTGACAATTATGAAGAGTTATGTGCATTTTTCTCTGTTTTTATCAAAATATCGAATCATTTTTGTTATTCGTAAAGGGTAAAGCTTGAAGAGAAGTATATTTGTTTCTTACTTCTTCTGGATTAATAAATTAATATGTGAAATTTTATTGTAGTATCTTTGCAGAAATCTCTCGTCATACTTTGGGGAATCATTTCTTCGTATAACTATGTATGGCTCATAATTAGGTTTAGGATTTATCTAAAAGGTATAAATAAAAATTAAAAATCAACAAAAACAATATAATCATTACTATAGAATGAAAGTTCTTTATGTAAAATGTTTTAGGATTTTGTCACCATGAAACAGGTTATGATAAGCAAGTACACATGGCTTATGTTTAGATTTTACGTGTCCTTGTCGAAAAATCTTTGAAAATATCAAATAAAAAATGAATAGAGGTTTAGACAGGAAAAGATAACATAAAATTTTCGTGTTTTGGAAATATTCCGAATAGAAATCCTTGTAGCCGTACGGCTAGCTCAAAACAAATCTTACTCCACAACCAGAATTAAATATTGAAATGATTGTTTATTTACCTTATAGATGGATTTAGCTGTTTTCCACTTAGTGTAATTAGTTGGACCATGCCTTGCATTAGGTGCAGAGTTTTTAAAACTGGAGAACATATAAAATTAGAAAGTGTTTCAAGAAACAGGAAACATTTATGTAAAAACAGTCTATTTTGAATGCCAATGTTGTAACATAAAATTTTCTTACCAGCCAGTGCTAAAAGAGATTATCAAAAGTTTTATTAGGAGATAATCAATTCTTTGATAGCTAGTGTAATCCATTGCTTTATGAAAGCCAAACAACCGAGCTTACCATAAACCACAGTTATCCGAAAGATGCGAAATAGATAAACAACATTACACTGCGTTCGACGTTTGATGTTCGATTATGTGCCAATATTTCGTGAGTGAAATAACACAACGTGATTTATTTCCTTTGAATTACTTTTCGCTAATGTTTTGTCAAAGACACTGTGTGTGTCGGAGTGAACATGCCAAGTGCACTAGCCACAGGGTTTGTAGTGATGTGTGGACTTAAAGTACACAGAAACAATGTCAATAATCTAGAAGACCGTCAAGTGACACTATGATATATAACCGTTTGTTATATTTGCTATCATTTGATGCTTTCCTGTAGAAGTACTTGTTATGACAATATCTGGCGACATGAGTGCCTGCCTAAAAATTTAAACAGCGAAAAACGAAGCCGTATAACCAAAAAAAAAATAAATACAATTGATCAACAAAAGCAATACCATCAAAATTCTTTTGAGATGGGATCTCTAGAGAAACATCTGGCTAAACTTTAAGCGAAGACCGATAAGGTCCTTACAGACTCTTGATCTCTGAGTCTCTTTGCTTTAATCACTGAGTCTCTTTGCTTTAATTTCATATTTCATGTTGCAAAAAACTTTGCAGATAAAACTGGTCTATTTTAAAACAATAAGCATACGTTCGCATAAATATGGAGTTCTTAGAGCTAAACTGACACGTGTTAAAATACCAGGAAAACCAACAAAATTCCCTCATTCATATTTTGATCGTGCCAAAATTAACTAGAAAAAGTACCGTTTGATCTGTATGTTGGACAGTGATATCTCTTGCATCGAAAAAAATTGTGGAGCGTGGTTGATGTGTGCCCATCAAACTCTGGTTCAATTAGTGTTTATGTGAGTAGGGTTTGTCCATAGAAGTAGGATTGGCCTAGAGTCCTTATACCTCGCGTGAATTCTTGAGGGACGGAACCATTAATCACGACTGTACACAAACACAGAAGATGTTGACAAACAGTCCGATAATTATTTGAATAACACATTTGTGTTATATACTTGGAAATGGTCACAAACCTAGGGCTGAGAGAGCCAGCAAAATTTAACCCTTTAGGTTGATGTATTGCTACATTTTTCGAGTAAATGCATATTCCGCCTCAGTGCAGATCTTATATCAGTCTGGGGTATTTGCAACTGGAAATGTGATATGTTTCACGATAACTGGCTCGAAAATGCAACTGTTTTTGCAAAAAATTCTGAAAAGTGCAAATGGCCGTCTATCATCACTTCAAAGCCGAAAATAATGAGCATTGTTTGATCATTTTGAATTGTTTGTGCTGCTTCCATGTGTGCTATTTTTCATGCATCAGTGTTTTAGAAATGTGTTAGAATCCGAATACAAACTGCATTACTATATACTGGTATTAAAAATTGTTTGGTATCTGATATCTTGAAATATGCTCTTCTAGTTTTTCTAGTTTTATATTATCTTATAGTTTATAGTTAAAGAGCCAGTCAAGTAGTAATTACGCAATAGAGAAAAGTTTCTATTTTGATATGAATAATTAAGAATATGATATTTGGGGATACATACGCATAACAACATACGTCATTTATCTGTAAATAATTGTCCTATCAAAACAGCTGACCTCCAGTCTGAGCAACGAACTGTATTGCACTTCTTTATTAGTCCTAATTCAAGTAAGCTGGGTAAAAAACTAAACAAGCGGATTGACTATGTAGAAAAAGATGAAAGGAAAATCCTGCATTGATAGAAACAATATATAAACAACAGTTTAAATGGACAAAAGTAGCAATCCAGACGATAACCGTTGGTGATCAAAGGGTTACAAGCAGTGGCTTAAAGGGTTGGCTCGAAAATATCAAAGCTAGTTGTACTGTGTTATGCCTTTGTTATTCGTCAGGGAAAGAGGCTGCGTTCTACAGAACGCCTGCAAATAATTTAGCTCATTATCTGTATATTTCTTGTTTATAACAGTTTTCAGTTTTCATGTAGCAGTAACGTGGCTTCATCAGTTTCATCAGCACTATTGAGACAATTTAACTTTGCAGAAAGGTATTCTATATCACATATGGTTTAAGAAATAAACATAACTTTGATAAGCCGAAAATGCTATTCTTGAGCCAATGTAAATTGTGCTCACTGAAAAGGTTGTAGCTTTCCTTGGTCAATGAAATGAAGAATCTCTCCTTTTCCTTGAGGTAAAGGGCCATCAGTCAACTTTTCTAGAGCAGGTACAACAAGAGCCCTTTTCTGTTAATACAACAATATTTAATGCTTTAAATATATGGTGCTTATTGTTTGTACTCTTTCTGTCATTCTGTTTGGTTGCTTTTAAGAAAACGCAAGTATCACAACTGTTTCTTTGTTCATGTACATTTATAAATTTAAATAATATCAGGAGTAGGAAAATGACAGTTCTGGATCACTTTTTGACATCATACTGACGTCAAAAGTGATCCAGAACTGTCATGACAGTTCTAGATCATGCTATGACGTCATGAGTCATGCGATAATGAGGTCATGAGTCACGTGGTAAGATGTTTTAGAACTATTTTATTTTATTTTATTTTATTTATTATTTTTGTTCACACATGCATGCCCACACACAATCATACCAAGACAGGTTTTTTGCCTATCTGACAATAAGTTTCGGCTGCACTAAGAAGGGCAGCCAGGAGACAAAGCTCCCCACTGTTGCTGCTGCCGCTGTCTACTGCCGGAAGGACATCATGTTCTGGTATTGCCTGGAACAGTTGGGCATTTGTTGATCATTAAAGATAAAATGGTCCGTCTTGAGTCTGCATCTTCGGCAACGCAGGGTATACTCCTGCCGTAAGGCTGCCTGATAGGTGCGTACCGCTGCACAAAACAGACACGTTTAATGACGGCAGCCAGCCGCAATACAATTTATCGCTTCCAATCAGGCAGCCACACCCGCCACGCAGGTTTATGTCGTGTCGTATGAAGTAGTCGACCCAGGTCGGATACTCTTCCTCTTCCAGTGGAGAT
Source organism: Protula sp. h YS-2021 (assembly GCA_949752745.1). Classification (NCBI taxonomy): domain Eukaryota; kingdom Metazoa; phylum Annelida; class Polychaeta; order Sabellida; family Serpulidae; genus Protula; species Protula sp. h YS-2021. The sequence goes on along the minus strand of OX457029.1, from coordinate 66,434,261 downwards.
GGGAATGCTTCCCCAAGCACTGTTGAACGGACATAGGCTTCGTGAAATCTTCCTTCTTCAATATTTCTGAGCCTCCTGCTGATCGTTACTTCCGGATTGAAGAGGATCGGTAGACAGATGGCAGCAGAACGAGCCGCGTCCGATAGCAGCTGCAGAAAATACGTTCTCACTGGTCGCTGTGCTTGAGGTTGAAAATACACGTTGACTTCCGAAATGTCGCGGAGAGGCAGCTTCTCAGAAAGACCCCCTACAGGAGAGTAATATATGTCGGACCCCCCCCCCCCACCTAAGAGAGTAAGGTATGTCGGACCTCCCTTCCCACAGGAGAGTAAGGTATGTCCGACTCACCCCCTAGGAGAATAACGTATGTCGGACCCCCCCCCCCTCCCAGGAGAGTAAGGATTTGCCGTAGACATTAAAAATTTAGCCAAATCAGCACAAAACGTCATATATAAGTGCCGTTTGGTCTCGGGAACAGCAGTGACATCGTCTAAGCATCATTGACACGTCGCTTACTCCAGCTATTGATGACCTAAGGGTTTTTCATGCTGATGAATCAGTTCTTGTTAAACATGAAAGATAAAACTGAAACGCCTGCAATAACATACGCCTTGGAGGAAGCCTTAGACTTTCCATCTGAGATCGCTCCAGTACAGTAAATGAAAAAAGACTGACATACGCCTTAGATTTAGCTTTTGTTTACAACTAACAAGACAATCAGTGATGCACGGCCGTCTAGCAACACTAACAACGGGGTGTTACAAGTGTTGGGTGTGGTTAGAATATGCGTAGCAGCCTCACAACTGTTGCGTACACCACAATGCACCACGTCGATTCTGCGGGTGATGTGGCGCAACACTTAAAAGCATAAAATATTACAACCTCCACCCCTTCAAGTGTGCAACAAGGCGGTTCACCATGCAGCAGCTCTACAGATACCAATTCGATTGCGGGAACCCAACATGTTGGTGAAGAGTTAACTACTCAAACTTTAAGACCTTTTAAGGACCACATTCCCTTACGAAACGGTGCTAATCAGTCAGTGCAAGTGTATGAAAGGGGACGTTTGAGAACACATTTCATCATATCAGTTCCAGCGACTGATGTGCCAACAACAACAATGGCAACTAATTCAAACACATCGACGTTCAGCCATGATTGTAATGTGACATTTCCATCTATAGAATTGTTCGCGGCACATAGATGTAAACCAGTTGAGATGGCACGTCCTCGTGAAGAGTTTGTTCGGGAGATTAAGTGGTAGAACAAGTGGATAATACATTTATCAGCAGTCCAACATATACAGTATACAATCCAGTGGACATTGAACAGAACTTGAAAGAAGCGTAATAAGAATTGCTTACGAAGTTTGATGAGCATGAGCGACAAGGTTCTGGCTGGGTATTGGATAACATACTGTACATAGAAGTATATACAGCTACGTTGATGCCTCTGGAAGCAAGCAGTTTTATTCCATTACCGAAGAAAGTGAAGTATACAAAGACTGTGTTAAACATCATGAATAAAGACAAGAAGTGTTTCTTATGGTCAGTTTTGGCTCATCGCCATCCTTCTGAGATTAGCTTAACTCGCGTGAATCATTACAAACGATTTCAGAACGAATTAAAGGTAGATGGCATGACATTTCCCACACCGATTACGGACATTTCAAAGTTGGAAAGGAGAACGATGTATCCACCAACGTGTTTGGAAATGAACAAGATGTAGTCGTTCCAATACAACTTAGGCGAAACGCCAGTGCTAGAGAAATCAACTTAATTCTGATTAGCAATGACAAGAAAAGGCACTGCTGCTTGATCAAGAATTTCAGCAGACTTATGGCCTATCGATCAAAACATGATGGAGCAGTTTTTTATTGTTTCAATTGTCTTCACGGATTTATACGATCTTTCAGACAAGCATCGTATAAGATCTATAAGATGTTTCAATTGTTTTCAAGGATTTATAAGATCTTTTAGACAAGCATCGTGAAGTGTGTAGTAAACATGGATCGCAACGTTTATCATTCCCCAAGGAGGCTTTTATCAAGTTTCAAAATGTGGCCAAACAACAGCGAGCATCTTTTGTGATGAATGCTCACTTTGGATGTTTCACGCAAAAGCATGGAGAAAGAGACCTAAGTATCAACAGCATCGTCCAAACAGCTTTGCCTATTAAGTAAAAACCAGTATGACACACGTGCACCAGTCGTTTATCGAGGCGACAATGCTGTGAAAGTCTTTTTAGATCATATAGTGAATGAACGTGATCATATTGTGCGAGGTTTAAAGCAGCAAAGGATATGGCGATGACTTATGAAGTTGAAGGGGATTTCAAGAACGCTACCGTTTGTTATATTTGTCATGAGCCCCTGGAGCGGATTGTGTGAGAGATCATGATCATATCAATGGCAAACAAGGCGGAGCTGCACATGATGAATGCAACTTGCAATTCTGACTTTAAAAAATCAGCAGGGGGATAAAGATTTTTTTACCATCCCTGTGTTTTTCCAAAATTGCGAGGCTATGACAGTAATTTGATCATGGCAGAAATTGGAAAATTTAAAAATGAAACGGTTATAGTCATTGCCAACACCGTTGAGAAAAATGTTGCATTCACCATGAGCAATCTAAAATTTACAGACAGCTTTCAGTTTATGAGTACATCTCTACAGAAGTTGGTATCCAACCTTGCGGCAGAAGGGAAAGATAAATTCTACAACATGACTTGCCACATCCACGATAATGACCAACAAGATTTGATGCTAAGAAAGGAAGTGTACCCTAATGATTATGTGGACGAGCCATCCAAGTTTGCTGAAACACAACTACCGTCGAAGGACAAGTCTTACAGTCAGCTTAGTGAAGAGGACATTAGCGATGAGGATTATGCTCATGCGCAGAAGGTGTGGGATACATTCAACTGTACTACATTTTGTGAATACCATGACCTATACCTGAAATCAGATGTGCTGCTACTGGCTGATGTGTTTGAAAATTTTCGTCAAGTATATCTTAACACGTATGAATTGGATCCTGCCCATCACTATACAGCACCAGGACTGTCGTGGGATGCTATGTTAAAAGCGACAAAGGTGAAGTTGGAATTGATTAATGACATTTACATGTATCAAAATAGTTGAACAAGGTCTACGTCGAGGAATATCTGTGATCACGCACAAGTATGCGAAAGCAAATAACCCCTATGTAGCAGATTACAATTCTAACTACCCGATTTACCTAGATGCAAACAACCTAAATGGCTAGGCCATGTCACAACGCATGCTGGATATTGGATTTACGTGGGTGAGCGAGCCTGAATCCCTCGACTTCATGAATGTGGATAAAGATGAAGACATTGGATACATTTTAGAAGTGGATTTAGAATACCCACATACAATCTGTGAACGTCATAATCACTGCCCAGTGGCTGCAGAACGGAAAAGTATCAAAGCTGGAGAATTGTCAGAACACAGTCAGAAGCTACGGAAAGATCTGAACATAAAAAAAGAAACATAGTGAAAAGTTAATTCTCAACATGTATGACAAGAAGAAATAAGTGCGTCATTATAGGAATTTGCAGCAGTATGTCTCACTGGGGTTGAAAGTCACTAACGTACACCGCGCCATCATGTTTGCACAGAGCAAATGGTTGGAGAAATACATTACCTTGAACACGGAAAAGAGAAAATTGGTCAAGAACCCCATTTGAGAAAGACTTCTTCAAACTGATGAACAACTCTGTGTTTGGGAAAACCATGGGAAATTTGAGAAAGCGAATCATTGTTGAACTCGTCCACAAGGAAAACCGGTTCAAGAAACTTGTGGCCAAGCCTTCAATCCACAAATTCAAAATTTTCAAGGAAGATTTAACCGCTGTACATTTACGCACAGTGGATTTGCTTCTGGATGAACCCATTCAAGTCGGCTTCACCATTCTCGAACTCAGCAAAGTGCTGATGTTTCACTTTCATTACAATTACGTCATGGCCAAGTATCTCAACGCCAAATTGTTGTTCAGCGACACCGACAGTCTATGTTATGACATAGAAACGGAAGATATCTACAATGATATGCAGCAAGACGCTGACCTGTTCGACAGAAGTGACTATCCGCTAGATCATTTCCTTCATTCCAACACAAACAAAAAAGTGCTTGAAAAATTAAGGATGAGATGGCAGTCATCCACATTGAAGATTTTGTTGGACCCGAAAATGTATAATGCATGGTTGTTCAACCAAACTCAAGCGATGGCTACAAGACTCATCATTTGAAGTCATGACCACAAGCTTTTATTGGAGAAGTTAAGAAAAGTAGCCCTCTCCCCATAGGACGACAAGCGATACGTGCTGAATGATGGCCATTGCACTTTGGCGCATACACATTACAAGGCAACGTTATAAAAGGGCGAGACTCTCCAACTTTAGAGTTATCTGAGGTGTGAACACTGAAGCGTTAACATGGATCATAATCGCAAGAGATCTACAAGTGATATGGACACTCTTGCTGATACAGTCAAAGACTTAAAGGTTAAAAATCCCACCACTACCAAGAAATTAAAAGTGGAGACGACACAGTCGTGGGAGAAAATGCTTTCTCTAGGGAATGGAAAGTATATTGAAAGGCTTCGAAGACAAGAAGACACCTCATAAAAGGGTACGTACTATCATCGTGAATGCATTAGTGTATAACGGTGGTGCTTACTTCGCTGTAAATGACATGAATGAAGTGATGATGAATTCTGCTTATCGTTTGAAACCTGAATGTGAACTTTAAAAACATACCGCTTAAATCTGGCTTTAAAATTAGACTTGAAAATAAAGTTGAAGTGTTAGTGGTTGGACATGATTCTGATATACGTGTTAGATTCTGGAAAATCTTTTACATGATTATCCAGAGGATTATGCGCCAGATACTCCATATTCATCACTGATTGACTTTGATGTGAAGAATTGGCGCGCAGTCTTACAATTCTTACAGACTATACAACATCCACTCTTCACCATCATCCTAGCATAAATACCCCCTTCACAGACGAGATAGCTCATAGTTGATCTGACTGCTGAATGAGATGGAGGACTTTTTAACAGATTATGAATTCATTACATATTGATTCTCATATATGAGAAACGCATGTGAAGACATTGTGCTAAGACATTTTGGAAAGTATATCGTACTATCGCATGAAAAACAATCCGTGTTGAAGGACTATCTAGAGAAACTGAGGATACCTGGCTTTCTCCTTGTACTCTCAAATGATTTAGAAGTGCGTGTGACTAAGAACTGTCCAGACGTGTTTGTATAATTTCGCCAACACGACGAGCTTACAGAACACTACGACTTCATGACCCTCAGCACAGTGGAATGGAACGCGCTGTTACAAGCATTGGATTTGGAAGAACGTAGCGCTTGAATTCAAAGAGGAGCGAGTACAATTCATGCGGGGTACCAAGTCCATTGAGCTGACACATCTTATGTGGGTTATGGTGATGGACCTAAACATAAATGAAGATGGATATGAACTGAAACTGTCTGAACACGAAACTGTTAAGGTTATAAAGTTTGGTGATGTGAGTTATGTGAGTTTTTATAGCATTTACAAACGTGGGTGTAATGTCTATGATACTTATATTAATTTAGATTGTAATGAATGGTATTCATTTATCAATGTATTGAATGCATTTGTAAAAATGTTTGAAGAATAGTTGTTTAGTATATATTGAAAGTGTTTGTAAATAAAGTTTGTAAAATAATTGTTTAATATGTATTGGATGTGTTTGTAAATAAAAGTTTGTAAATAAAGTTTGTAAAATAATTGTTTGAAATGTAAACAGATTTGTTACACATTAAAAAAAAGAAAGTTGTATAAAACTGTCTTTATTTATCATAACTGAAATTTAATAATTACCAACCACTTACCTAATACAACTTAACCAATATAACTCTATATACAACATTAATAAAACAATAGTTTATAATGTCTAATCCTTCACAATAAAATTACCATCACTTCTTTTTGATATATTTACGATATCAAAAGACTATGATCTCTAGCTCTATGCAAAATTTTATAAACACAATAAAAACCACATGTAGATGATATCGGAGTTTGTAATGGTATGGAGTAATACATATAGTCATTACTAAGAAACTTTTCCAAACGATTATCTATAGGTAAAAGTCCATAAGAGTCAAAATATTATTGTCAAAATACACTGCCACCCAATGCTCCCCCGGTTCAGCATGACCGTCTGTGTTAATGACATAGGCACTGCGTTGTAAAGATGGTAGCTGGTCCATGGAAAACACACCTTGAACCAAGTCTTTTCATAACATCATGGCTCAATATGGCATTGATCTGCTTAGTGTTCATGAATGGTAGTCGAATTGAATGCTGTGATTTCCACTTATTTCAATAATGTTATCAAATTCAGCAAAGACTCTAACATTGACTGTATTTTGCAAGACCTCAGCGAAATTCATCTCCAGCCGCAAATTCCCATGTCTGATAAGAGCATAATGATCATCGCCATCATAATAAGATGTGAAGTCGAAAGAAAATGAAGCATAACCTCTGGGCCAATCTTCCCGTTTTATGATGGAACTTTTCTCAGCATTCAATTTAGCAAAAGATTAGAAGAGAGTTTCAAAAGCGTCAAGATATTTGTTCCGCATAATTTCAAGCTTGAGAGGTTTGGATAGGACTCGTTCACCATCTGTGTACAGTTGCATGAAGTTTATGTTAAAATGTTCGAAATTGTATGGATTTCTTAATGCTGTTCCAGAATTGGCACAGCATTAGATATGTCTCAGTGTATTGGGATTCATTATGAACCAGTCCAATGAAAATACGGTTTGGTAATTGAACCAAAAAGATGTTATCTTTCACAAAAGATTGAAATCCTGCTGGAATAGCCAAAATTTTACATTCTTTTCTATTAATAATAAACTTGGTAGGACTTTTCATCAATGCATCCGTATGTCCTAACTGAATACCTGGACAAACCCTCACTTTGCGAATGGTTAAAATGCCTCTTTCTCTGTTACCTTAAAGGTATTATTTACAGCCATTAATCATATTCATCTTTTTGTCTATGCCAAACTGATGCCATTGGGAAGATAGCGATCCTGCTCAAACAAATCTACCCTTAGAACAACTGTCAGCATAAACTCACGGCTGAGACGTGTATGCAAATAACAATTATACAAAAAATTATTTCCTTGCTCAGCTAGGTCACCACCGTCAGAATTTACATGAAACCCTCATACATATCTTTCATGATTAGCTTTTTTCACCTCATAACTATTCTTTGACCCGGCAGTATCCTTATATATGAGACACATAAAGCGCTTAGAATTGATACTTTCTTCCGAGTCATGAATGAGGTGGGAAATAATGCGAGTATAACCATGAGTATTGTTACTATGTGATATCAATGGATCATTTAGAAATAATTCAATATAAGGCATAACCCATTAAACAAATCATGGTTAATTGATACGTCATCATCTGAACCACACGGTGTTCCACCACCCTTTACAATACAGTACACGATATGACGTTTACTGTTCTTTAAATCTAAATATTCTTCTGCACTTGCAGGAACATAAAATTCCCTTGGAGCACTCTCTGTAATACTAGTCAGTTGTTGATAGTCTACATAATAACTTTTTCTACAGCAGTTTACCTTGGTGGTATGTGAAGCCATTCCAATGGAGAAAGACTACATTCACAAGAATGATTATGAATTAAAGACATTTTTTATGTATTTAAAAAATATCTTTTTTATATTTTTTATGTTAATCGTCTAACTGTTTTTTGTCTTCTGACACGTTTTGTAGGTTGCACTCTCTTTTGTCCTCCTAACACATCACCAATCACATGCTGTGCAACTCGGTCTTTTTAAAATATGGCACAACTATCTTAGCCCTTTCCTTAAGTAGTGGAATAGTTTTGCGAGCCAATGATCCCAGTATTGAACCAATACCATCGCTATATTGGATTCGCGATCCTTTGAAACCTGGTAATTCCTCGCCCACTTGACAAAGAAAATGGCTGCGATATGCAGACAGATTGTGTGTGTAGGCTTTCATAATGCTTTTGGTCGAAAATGAAGTTAACAGATCATCTTTCGTTAATATTCATTTCTATCATGTCAAATTTAGATGTGCTTACAGGAAAATAATAAGGTTCTTTATAAGTTTTCATGATAATTTCACCGTCAACACCTTTAATGGGAACAGAGCGTATCAAAGGAACATAATAATCTCCAACAACCTGTGGTTCACAAATACTGCAGTACACACAGAGTGTATAAAATCCATGTTTAATATCAAGCATATGCGGCGCCTCACTTTGGTTAATATAAACTTACTGGGTGTAAATCTCCTAACCTCGTGGAAAATGATAAGGCAAAATTATCTTTTAACATTAGAGAGACTTTCCTTGTAATTTTATTATAGTTTAATATCACTGGAGACACATTGAATTCATCAGTGGTGAAAGCATCTTTAAAGGCTTGATTTATCGCTTGAATGGCTTCACTAGGGGTTTTGTAATAACCATGAGCAATATACACTGTTTTAAAGACACCATCAGGTGTATAACTCGATATGTATTTCACATAATACTCTCAGTTAGGCCTCATCGTAGACCATGTATGTGGGTATTGAATTTCAGCTAAGGCCACTTCATATTTTTCTTTCAGATAGATGGTTCGAGGCGTACGAATTTGGTAATTCGAAGCCTTGCTGTTCGGATAATAGTTCATTCTAGCATTGCTAGGTAGGGTAATGCAAAAACTTGTTGACTCCATGCTGACTAAATTGTATATGCACGCTGACGAAATGGATGCCTATATACATGACTTTGTGCATGGCGCGCGCCATTCTCACAACTACGTGCTTGATGTTTCACATGATGTTTCACATGGTCTACAGTGTTGCTGTCTATTACTTCTTCTTAACAAAAAGCACTTGAACATCTTATTTTTACAGGAATATAATTTGTAGTTTTCGTTTCATTTTCTACAACAACATAACTCTTTAAGCCATGTTAAAAAATTCCCGTCCTTCTTTGTTGACGCTGTTTCATTTCTTTTGTAATGTCTTCACGAATTGTCTTTTTACTAAACATGCTTTTTGGAATATAAGCATCTACAATTTCCTGGATAAACTGACTCCAACCATATGGTTATTCTCCTCGTTCTTTTCTTCTTGTAGCAACCAATGCTTTTTTCAACAAATCAATGATGTTGGCATTTGTGATAACATCACCCGTTTTCAACACAATTCATTTTTCTCTGTCCATTTTGTACCATATTTCTTAAGTTCTGCTAAAAGCTGTATTACTTTTCCATGACAGATAGGTTGAAAATGGCTTAGAAACAACTTTTCTGGGTTTTTTTTCAGATAATGATGGAACAGACTTTTGTTGTTGTTGGTGTTGTGATTGACTTATTCGAAAATGACGACCAAGTAGTTAAGACATTTACATTGCCTTTTCACGAGTTCGTTTCCCACGTAAAAGTTTATTCACTTTTGTTATAATTCCACTATCTTTCTTTTCTAATAACATTTTATATTCATTTTCAGGAATGAGGACCTTTTTCAAAGTATGCTTGATTTTAACAGCAGTAGGGCTAACAAGAGTAATGTAAATTTAGCAATAGCTCCAACGAATCCTCCTTTCTGATTAATCAAATTCTTTTTTCTAAGAATTGATATCTTCTTATTTGCTAGAGTGCGTAGGGTATGGCGCTCATGCTTGAATTCCTTAACTTTTTTTAGCTTTAGGGTAAATGTCCTCGCAATATATTCAAACAAATTTAAAACAGGCTAGTTAATTCCTCCTTATTAGCTTGCTGTAGCAAGGATTTACGTTGCTTAGGCCCATTACGTGCAAGCAAGTGAGTGAAGAAAAGGTTGGTTCGCGCGAATACGTTTAGACATCTTGACTGCGAATGAATAAATGAGTTATTTCTTGTTCATACACCGCTTTATCAATATATGCATAATGTGCATCTTTTCCTGAAATGCCTGTACGAATACGTAGTTGATCATTTGTCTTTGGTTTTAAATCAATGAAAAAATAACCATGTGGTTTGCTAGTAGCATCTTGATAGGCTTCAATGAGAAATTGAGATCTTCCATAATACATTTGCTGCGATAATGTACTAATTTGTTGACTGTCTCTATTATTGTTACACAGAATGATATAATGTGTATTCAAACTAATATTTCGCATTTCCTTACCATGATGGAATAAATTATGGATAATAAAAATGATGCTTAGATTTTGATGACCGCTGCCAACACTAAAGACTATGACATTTAACGATGAGTAAGTTTGGTTTTATCGGGTTAAAGCGCTCTTCAGTGTCATCTGGAATACCTTTGTAAAATTCCACACTTTTCATTCCTTTGTACAAAGGCTGGTCTGCTGCATAGAGCCATAAAATGCTTTTCGGATAGGGTTTAATTAACCTTTGTTGTAGAATTTCCTCCACCAGAGAAGTTTTACCACTACTTGTAGGTCCAGAAACCAAACATGTAAATGGATGCTTTATTTTTGAATGTCTGTTTCTTTCACCCAACGGTTAAACTTGTCCACCTATCCACTTGACAAATAATTCTCTCACACCTCGTTTTTTACGTGTTTTCAAGACTTTTTCAATTCTGTAGATAGATTCAATATCTTTGGTGACTTTCTGCAGTTCTTCCTCATAGAAATGTCCATCAATATCTTCATCCAAAAACGCGTTCAAACGATAGAATGTATTCCTTGCTCTTACAAAGATGTATGACAATGAAGACTTCTTGCGTCCACTTTATATGATAATCCCGATGAAACACATATTTTTGTGGGAAATGCGAACATCGTCACCAATTTCAAATTTGTAGGTTTTCTTCCTCTTCCTCGGATTCAATTTCAATTTGTCTACATACACATACTTCCACACTTTAGATCCATTTTCTTTACGAATATCTTCAGGAGCATACTTATTAGGAAGAGAAAAATGAGGTCTATGGTTGTCATTGTACATCAAGTCTGGAAGGATGTCGGAATAACGGTAAGTTTGATTATGGAGAAAATACCGATACATCATTCCCTTCAGAGTACGAATGACTCACTCAACAAAGTTAGCTTTGGTTTCATTCTTTGTCGTATAAGCATGAATTTCCCCCTTCTTTAAAATGCTTTTACCCATCTATTTTAAATTCAATTCCTTTATCTGACCTTAGAGTTCTTGGTCTTCGTTGTGTTTCATGAACAATCTTCTGAAAGGTTTGTATGACGCTGGTATGTGATTTATTAGGTATTGGCTGCACCCACAAATATTTTGAAAACCTACAATGACAATGAGTAAAAAGCGAGTGTCATCATTATAGGGAGCTGTTTCCCATATCAGCCAAATCAATATCCCACATGTCATCAATACCACGTGTAATAACACGTTGTCTTTTGAACCTGTATTTTACAGGTTGTAGTAAACTGAATGCATCTTGATCCTGTAGCCATTTCTTCACTTGTGAATGCGTGACTGATCATTTTCTTAAGATGTGATAAAGTTTGTAATGACCAGCAAATGCCCCGGGCTGTCCAAGTTTGAAGTAAATATTAGTCAAGTAGTCTTTCCACGTCGACATGTTAATACTAAATGATAAGCACTTCTTAACATATCATTTTTTTTATTTTATAACTCAACCAACATATCTTACATTTTATAACTCAAGCAACATATCTTACAGTTTTTATTTACAAATCAAGTATAGATACAATGGTGTGAATAATTGAAGACCATTAATCTTCAATGAACACCAACCAACTACTTAATTCATCAATGTGATAGCATCGTCACCATATTTCTCACAACATTTATTTGCGTTATCTAACACTTTATCAAAATATATATAATATTTAGCTTCATTCCAATATGTATAGACACATGTAGCATGGCAAGTATATTCTTGACACTCTTCATGTTGACAAGCAGGACATAATAAGCACGCAAATTGTTTTACAGCTGATAAAATTTCTTCACAATATACTTTTTGTACAATATATTGGCTCAATATAATGTCTGCCATTATACTACCATATGGATTAACCACTCTCTCATTTCATCAAACAGTCTTGGATCAAATCGAGCAAAGTGATATGCTGCTTCCACATCAAACTCCTCAGCTCCGCCAATGTCTGAAAACACACATTCTTCGATGAAATTCTCACGCAAGTTTGACAAGTTCAGCGTGGGATGAGCAAGTTCCCAATAGATGTTGATGTGTTCAGTTGTTGTTGAACAAACCCAAAACGTGTCAGTTCACTTATCATATAGTACACATACTTATTCTTAAAACATGTTTCTACATCCATCCTTGCTTTACATGTCCACACGTCTTGATAGTCTTTAGTCGCACACTTGTTTCCTCATCTTCAAAGGACGTGGCTTTATCACTTTGGCAATACGTTTCGCTTCATATCCATTTCTACATGAAGCAATAGCTGAAGCAAAATCTTGACATGGTGTTAAAGCAAGCCATCTCTCTCCACGTTTGATTCGAAGAAATGGTCCGAATTCTCCATGCTCTACAGTAATTTTAAGTTTGCACTAATTTTAAAGTTGCTTGTCTTCACCATGGCTGCACATTGAATGATGACTTGATCCTCTTCACCCCGCTCCTTTTATACGGGTATTACATGTATGTTTTCATGAGATATTTGTAAAATCGCGGAGTCATCTCGTCGAAACCATGGAGAAAGGCTGTTGGCAAACCGTCTGTTAGATATTGTCTCATGACGATTACTAAAAAGTCTCCTCGTTTGCGACCACCTATTATCCATTTAAAGAGCATTGGCATGGTGAAATGTCCTTTTTCATAGAGGTAGACCATCATATCATACACCTTAATGCGTTCGTTAGGGTATTTGAAACCATGTAGCATGACCTTTGCACATTTGGAATCGTAATCCTCATAAACACGCTTTGGCACCAGCAGACACAAAATCTTAAAATGTTCCTCATGAAGGCTTCTAATAAGTTGAACGAAACGTCGGGTCATGGCTCTGACGCGGGTACATGCTGTATGTTTCCTTCTAGCATGTAGATGAGCTGAATAACGACACTCAGTTCTTCAGTTAGGTACATATACGTGTGTTGGTCGAAAAATCCTTCTTCACATAAAAACCATAAAATGTTGCAATCAATCAGAAGAAGCAATGCTCAAAATTTTCGTTTCAACAGCGTAACATCTTCCTCAATAACAGGTATGGTCTTGCTAGATTCAATTTTAGATTTAAGATCCATGTATTCTTCGTCGTCGCTTGAAATGTCCACTTCTGAATCTTCATCTCCTACGTCGTCGTCGCTTGATATGCTCGCTTCTTTTTCCTCAAGATGCTCCAGATGTACTTTAAACTTTGTGCTGAGTTGTGTGTTGCTACCGTTTACAAGTGTATTTGCAACCTAGAACGTGTAGCCAGGTCCTTCAGGATCTGACATTCCTTGCTGCACTGTAGAAACGTCTGACGGAGCGCCTACCGCTCCATCCAAGGCTTTTCCAGCGTTTGTCATGTTAGCCAGGAACGCATCCATCTCTTCCACCGGTTATAATGTATCATCAAAAGCAACTGTTTCGTTATCCTGGAAGCTAAACAGGTCATCAATGTCTGTGTTGATAGCTGGAGGTGTATTCAACAACGTGTCCATGATGTTCTGACGATGCCATTGCTGTTCCCGAGACCAATCGGCACTTATATATGACCTTTTTGTGATGATTTGGCTAAATGTTTGCTCACCACGGGGGGGGGGGGATGTTGGACATACCTTTCTGTCGTGTGGAGGAGGGTCGGACATACCTTACCCTCCATTGGGGGGGAGGTCCAAAAACAAAAACGTTCAGAATTGTCTGAACGTGTAAATATGCAAAAATCTGAAATTCGCCCCCGAGGGTGGGGGGGGGGGGAGGGTCTGAAAACCAAAACTGTTCAGAATTGTCTGAATAGTGTAAATATGCAAAAATCTGAAATTGGCCCGGGGATTGCGTGGGTGGGTGGTCGAACCTACCCAACATACTACCATGTTATATGTATGTTAATTTTATGCCCGGGTGTGGAGACATGAAAGTGCAGAGACTTATTATTCATGCGCATGCGTAATCGGACCAAGCGCGTGACGTAACACCGTAAGCGTCTCTCAACATAAGGTGCTCGAGGCGAAGACTAAGTAAAAGATTTTAATTTAATTTGAGTCAAGATGTCATCCGTTTATTTATTTATTTATTCCCATTTACTCTTTATTCTTACATTTATTACACGATTCAAGAACTCAGCAATCTTTCTGTACTTCGTAATAAAATTCTTAAATAATTACGCTATAAATCTAATCATTTTACATGTAACTGGGAACTGTCCTAGATATCAATATAATAAATTATCCCTTTAGGACCGGAAAGCGAAGTCCTTTAAATCCTAATTTGTCGAAACCTTCGAATCCTTTTTATTGCAAAAGTCCCAGGTGTTTGTAGTTCCTAACTGGTGGCTGAGTGAAGCTCAGACTGAATTTTTAGGGTAAAAGACGAATTTTTATAGGGGAAGGGGCTGACACCAAACGTACTCGCGAATGACCACTCGACTCCGGACCAATAGAAGCGTGTCACGGGTTACTCACAAAATGCCATTGGTTACGCTAACCTTAGAGAACTACGGGTTAATTGCATTTAGGCACTCTCCAGATATCGACACAATTACCTAAGTACCTGAATAAGCCGGAGATCGAATGTCACTTTGACGCATATTTAATTAACCTAAATTGCAATAGTACAATAGCAAATCAGCATAGCTTAAGAGTTTAATTACTTAAGTGGTCGCGCATCCTATTAACTACCCGGTGGTGTTAACGCAACACATAATTAAGTTGGGATACAAAGGGGACTGAGTGTGTAATACCAATTTACACTCTTTTATATTTTAAACCTTTTTTAAAAAATATGAAAAGATAGAGGAATAAATTAAATTGTAAAATGACGCAAGAATTAACATGACAATTTTATGAAATGGACCGATTACCAATTTAAATCTACACAAGAAAAGAACGCTAAATTCTTCATAAAAATCACTAAAATTACTAAACACAACCGACACAAATGTACCTCCGGTACATTATTATAAACTTCTGTTTGGTTCGCCGGGTAATTTTAATCACACATAACAATACAATAATCTAAGGAAAACTTTGTGATGGGTGTCGCCATGACAACCATCTAGATACACGTACAAAATCGACGTTTAGAAGTATGCTGCAAAGTTAATGAAGCTCAGGATACAGGACTGGGTTGAGAGACTGATGTACGAGCGAATTAGATGGGAGTCGGTAAGTCTCTGCTCCGAGTTTTAATGTTACACAGGCCTGAGAATTAGAGCTGAATAGATCCCGAGAACAGTACACGTGTACACGAGGGCTTAGGATCCGTGTACACTTAACTACACGGACAATATGACAGATAAAACCACGGTACTAAACAAAGGCAGTGTATGCAGTAAAAATGTTTATGCTGAATCACTAATGGCTGTTTTTTTTTGTCAGTTATCTGCACTCAGATCGACCCAGCAAACAATCGTTGGTTGAAAAAACGTTGGATTTTGGTCGCAACGGTTTCACAACCATATTTTGAATAAAATAAGATTGTAAAATGGGTAGACGTCATTTTGACGTTGCAAAAACTACCTAAAAAGCGATGAACATTCATTATCGCTCACCAGAAATGGAAGTCATTTTGAAAAAGAGGAAGAAAAAACGTAATTTTTACATGGAAATTTTAGAATTTTGATGGCGCGTCGGTATTTTTCTTCCTAGATTGTAAAAATTTACATTGAAAATGCTTTCATATGTATTTCACAACAGCAGCTGAATGATTAATTATCTATTAATTGTATAACTATAGACTCTATTATTGTGTCTAAGTCTGATCGTTTCAAGGTCGTTTCAGGTCGGAATCCGACGTCGGTTCCAATTTCACATACAACCTAAAGTCGATTTAATTCCGACGTCGGATTTAGGTCAGAACCCGACGTCATTCTGACGTTGAAAACTCGACGTCGGTTCTATTTCATGTACAACCATAAACGGCACGTCAGTCCGACGGCGGAAACGTCGGGTCACGACGTCGACCCGAAGTCATGTTTAATGTTTGCTGGGGAGGTATTTGTTCAAAAATATGCAAAGTTGCACAAAGTTTGCATTTGCATTTTCCCTTCCTTTTCAAAGACTTCCCAAAACCAAGAACATTTTTTCTGCCATTTTGCTTTTTGAAATTTGATGCAATGCTAAATGCACGAGTATAGTGAAGATACCGTGTCCATAGCGTGTACCGTGTAATTACAACACACGCTGTGAAAGACAGTGCGTCGGATCAATAACTACACGGGGAGGGGCGTGCTGTTACGATACAGCGCCACAGCCACAGAGCATCACATTGGTTTCGTTTCGCTAAGAGCTCACGAAGCCGTTCATGTATCGTATAATAGGTTTTGGATCCGTGTAATGGCAAGGCACTACACGGTACCGTGTACACGAGGATCCGCTTTCAGCTCTACTGAGAATCTGGATCTGAGATAATGCGTCTAGCGCGAATGCCCTTCCAGGGTGCGATCGGCACTGGGGCGAATGAGCGAAAGATTTTGAACTCACTGCCCCATTCCACACAAAGTACCGGTCTGAAAAGCGGACCTTTTGCGTCTATGTTGGCGATGGATACTGGAGTCCACGAGTTTAAAGACTTGGGACATTTGCAGACCATTGGCAGACGGAGAAATGGAGACAAGTATCTGGCTTAGACAAATAATCACTAGAGCAGCGTGGGATTTGAAACATTTCATAATACATTGACATGCAAGAACAACGAATACAACTGCAACCAGAGCAAACAAGACACATTCCTCAGTGTCAAACGCAGAAATAGCAGCATCGACCGGAGTGTTTGGAGAAGCTGAAGGCGTCCGTTGTTTTTTCGTCGCTAACAAGGCGACAATCGATTTTGGGCCCTTAAGCAATAAGATGATAACAACCATAAGCGTTGAGAGGAAACTAAAGATACATGAAAGTAAGATCATGATTCCCTGTAACGATGACCATGAGCGACCACTCTCTACTGTAGACGGGATCGGTGTGTGACGTATATATAGCCTTATGTTCTTTAATGCGATCAGTGACATGTTTGACATCTAAACTAATCTTCTGACCTTTACTAATGCTATCGGCAAATTCATGGACATAAAACTAAAAATCTGGTATCGAAAAATTCCAAGGTTTATCTATAAAGGTCTGGGTTGTTATTGTGCTAACGTGGTCTTAATCGAGCATGTGTTGGATTGACTGGATGGTGCACGGTACAGGATGTGCACACCATCTTTCTACACCATCTTGCAAGTCAAGCACACAGCATTTCTTGGAAAAAATGGAATTCAAGGATCTCTTCTTCACTAAAGAACGGCTGCAACACTATCTGATGTCTGAGAGGGTCATTTCTCTTATTGAACAGATTTATGAAGATTACGAGATGTTCAGATTGGAAATGATGAAACAAAGATGTCAAAATAGGCAGAGACAACAACATCGGTTTCAGAGGGTTTGGTTTCAGCAGCCAGTCGCTGTCACCAACCACAAACTAGCTGCAACAATCAGCAGGCCTCCGCCATCGCCACAGCAGCCAACACCACAGCAGCCATCACCACAGCTGCCGTCGATGCTGGCGATCTCGTCGCCGCCGCCGCCGAAGAAGAAGAAGCGGAAGGCACCGGTCAAGACCGCCTCCTCACTCGCACACAATTCCACTTAACGCTTCCAGTGCTCTTCTACCGCTGCTAGTAATTCTGACCCCGTCATAACATAACAGGAGCCAGATATGAACTCCATGGAAGAAATACTGCACATTTTGCGTAGTGTCAATGATAGATCCACAAACTCCTGTAGCATGTGTAAAACCATGCTGCCTACCAATAAGGGTATAGGGCAGCAGAAGGTGGGCGGATCCAAACATATTTCTGTATAGTGGCTAACGACAAATTTATATCAACGGTGGTCACCATTGCAAAGCACAGTTGGAAGTGCTCTTGCAAAGCTAGTCAGTGGAATCTGTCAGGAGGCAACTGACACAGTGAGGAGCTTCGTCCCCTGGCCATTCTTTTTTCGAGCTGCTGCCACATATTGTGAAATGAGCTGATTCTGTCATGGTGTGTGTGTGTATATGTGTGTGTAGGTGGGGGTGGGGGAGAAAGTAAAAAAAACTTACCTCCCAACATCACTCATGATACACTTTTATGTGTCTTAAACTCATGTGGCTTTTTTATTAAAAAACCTCACAATGCCCCTGTCTCAATAAATATTTTCTTCCTTTCAAAACGTTTCCCTTTTTGGCAGTCCAGCGGAAGTAACTTATTTCATCACGAAAACAAATGCATAAATGACGTTTTGTTTGCGCAAACTCTGCTGTAAATGACGTTTCGTTTATACCCTCTGCTGTAAATGTCGTCACAGTAATAACTCAATAATATCTTCTCCTCACAATATTTTTTATAAAGTTCTAAAACTTTCATGACAGTTCTAAAACATCTTATCACGTGACTCATGACCTCATTATCACGTGACTCATGACGTCATAGGATGATCTATAACTGACATTATCCTATTACTAATATCCTTAAATTCAAATAACACTTTACTGCTATGGAAATAAATAACATAACAAAAGCAGTGTTTATGGGTTGTAAATCCATTGGGGTGGCAGAATCTTCTCTGTATTAAAAAATTGCAATTCAACGCTAAGATTGCATAAAAATATTGCAATTAATAACTATAATTTTCCGTGTAAAGAGTGTGATTTAGCCAAAGTGTTAATTCCCTGTCAGATGTAAAATTATTTGCGATCAGGGTACAAGATAGTAAGCTCGTTTTGTCTATTTTGAAGAAAACATTGGAAGAAAATAGAGATACCTTCTCAGTGTTGTAAAATCCACCATCAATGTATGCATTAATCAGATGCTCAAGCTGTTGGCTGGGTAGAAAGTCGATGTCAATCATGAAAACATAGTCAGTCATTGCGTTATTTTGTGCAACGTTACGAAGTTTATTTATTGGATAAAATTCCTGAAAATCCAAAAGTTTTAATATTAGTGTTTTCACTGATAGGTTCTTATTTGTTAATTTACACAGCAATATCATTTTTGTTATTTTAACTTTATCTCTATGTTTCAAACCTGAGCATTTACAAATATTGCACACATCAAGACTGAAAGACTGTTTAGCCATCACGTACCTGTGAATTGCTTGTAGACTGTGTTTTTGTGTTCAGTTACGTTGTGTAACAAAAAATGAACTTTTCTTTTAGAATTATATAAAGAAATTCACAATAATTATCTTTAAGAACCGTATTTCTAATTATATTCGAAACTTAAATGAGACACAGTAAGTTCGTTTGGAAAAGGTTTGGTTGCACGGTCTATACAACATGTAAACGTTGAGTACGTGGCTTTAGATCTTGATAGGCGTTGGTTTCTAATTGACAATTTTGTGCCTTAGCAAAGAGACTCACACTCAGTCTTGCCAAGATTATGAGCAAAAAAAAAACGTGTGGCACAGAAAAAAAACAGAAAAGTTTTCCTTTCTAACTGATTTCGACTTGGCTTGACATTAAATAAAATTGAACTTAGTTTTAACATTGAATAGCTGGTACATTTAAGCTCACATGTTTGAATGATAATTTGTTATTTGTGAGTTACTTACCCCTTGTTGTATGACATAATGTATGGCTATGTTTGAACGTGCCAAAGCTTTGAGCCAAGATTGTGTTTCTTTTATTGACTGGTTCAAGTATGTAGCATTAACGTAAACAGCAACTGACATAGAACCTACAATTTGACATATCAAGCTATCGGAGTTATACAGACAAATGGAAAGGGAAATATTTTAACTGATAGCTGGAGAATATTCGTATATTCGGACCATCAGGCAGACAGAACATCTTCTTGCACATTGGAAGAGATGCACAGAAAATCCAATGCAGAGCAATTACGAATTGGAAAATTTAAAATGTAGTGATATGTTGACAGGTAACTGTTTTTAAGTAGACATTAAAATAGACTCTATACAAGCAAAGAGACAAACATATTAAGTATCTGCTTATTTAAAGAACTTTAATTCAATTACATGAGAATATTAATATGCATCCTAACTGCATATATAGATTAAAACTATTTTAACCATAAAAATGCTACACTGAGCAATCTCTTTGTATTTCCTCTTTTTTCTGATAAAATACACGTCGACATAACATGGCACTTGTTATAAATTATCATATATTGAAGTGCTGAGATTAATTACTTTACAAATAAAGTTATAATGAAATATCCAATGCTGTACTAGATATTATAAGTACAAAAAATTACCTTTCCAGTGTTTAGCCAGTTCAGTTAATCTTTTCATTCTTGTTTGCGAGAGCTGTGATAACAGACATACTCTATCATCTTGTGGGTGAACAATATTGAAATAGTTCACATATACTTTGTGCGTAATGTTAATCTCTTTATTGTATTGTTCACAAATAGAGTTGATTGTAGCTTTGGAAGTGTTTTTGTTGTTTTCGGTAGTATATGTTCCATTAACCAAAAATGCGTTGCTAAAAGTGTGGGTTTTAGGTCTGCGTCTGGCTATCAAATCATTTGCACTATTGTCGGTATTTATATCTCCGCTCGATTTGTCCAATATCTCGTTTGTTGCGAAGACTTTCTCAGGCAGCAAGTTTATTTTGTCGGTGACAATTGTCAAATATCCAGTACTCCCAAGTTGTTCTTCTAAAATTGAAACAATTAACATATATTTATGCTTAATGTTAATCACGTCTTTACATTCAATTTAAGCAGAGTTTGCAGTAGAATTTGAAGCATTTCTGTTACTTTAACAGCATTTAAGACAAAGAGCTATTTTATTGGTTTCTATTTCTGTCATAAAATTTATCTATCGTAAAGACAATCATTTTCGAAAGAGAAGTGATGTTTCCCTGGGTCGTACGATTTGCACCACATTCTTGTGTTTTCTTGTGATGCAAAATATATAATATATAATGAAAATGTCTTGATGTATAAGCAACACATATTACTCTCGTGTTTAAACAATGATTGGTCATAAAATGTACCCATTCGAGTTGGTAGACAAAATATATGGGATCTTCCTTCGTCATTGCACAAGAAAATTACAATAGATGCGGTAAGAAGACTGGCAACATTAGACAAACCAATCATCCGCTGAGAATTTCTTAGTCGCTTTGTCATTTTACCTTCTAGGCAAATACTTTGAAATCTGTAACATAAAACTCTCCTAATTATACAAGAAAGCACTTAAAAATATAACACTACATGAGTGGAATCGCAGCATAGTAATTTTCGGAGAAAAATAAAAACACGAATTGCTCCTCTCATATATTACACGACTTTTGATTTCATTTACTCCCACAAAGCAGCCAAACAATCCTAAATTTTCCGCTCAGCGCTCGTACTAACATTTCTGTACAGTGAGGAAAACTATCGTTTCGTATCCAGTTAAATACGAAAAGTATTTTTTGTTGTTTTCCTCTTCATCAAACACCAAATAACACCACCAGTATTTGCTGTTGAAACGCCAATCTAAACGTCTCCAAAACGTTCATAAAAATAGCAAATATAAAAATAGCAAATATAGAGAGATTGATGGATAGATGAGGATGAGTGGGTCAGGTTTAGGGCTCGAATCCGGGCAGAGGCAGCAATCATTGGATCGATTGATCTAATTGGCTCACCGAAGCAACGCGACGGATGAGATCACCTGTTTCCCACTGTATCTTTCAAAATTCTTTTAATGACAATCAATAAATTATGATTGTAATCACGATTAATATTATGCAAGTTTAGTCATTTTAAAAATTGCCATATGTGTGATTGGAAAAAGTAAGGAGTATGCTCCTTTTGCTACGCGTTTCATTTGCGCGCATTTGTTTTTATGTAACGACCAAAAGTTTTTTATGAGAGTTTAGTTTTATAGTTTCGTTTAGTTACTGTAATAAAGATGTTCCTATTTTTATATGTAATTTAACCTTCATGCACAAAATTCAGCGTGTTATAAAATTCCTTTAAATGGGTAATCACTCAAATGCACAAACCGACCATCTGTTACCTCTAATCGTATACAAGAATGACAGCAGATAATATTAACAGCAAAAATATACCCCTTCCTGATTCTTTCAATCAAAGATAGCTGCAAATCTTTGCAGCTTGACTTAAGCCCTCAAGGAGCCGCAAAACAATTTATAGAATTTGGTGGCGATAATTCCCACAAATTTAGAGAATGGTAAAGGGAAGTAGAAGAAAGCGTCTGACGATCGGCTTAAGGCATTTGCTTAACAAACACTAAAAGGAGCAGCGGCAGAATTTATTGGTAGAATCTTGGCCTTAAATCCTCAAATTTTCTGACCAAACTTTTAAAAGTTTTAAAACACGCAAATTTTCAGATACGGGGAACAGATATTTTGCAAAAACAAAATTGAGGTGAATCTCTAACAGAAAATGGGAAACTATCCAAAATACTCAGGTGAAGAGGTAGAAAATCATTTGATACAAAATGATTTGATCGAGTGGGTACAAAATGACGCCATTGATACGTCAAAGAAATTGATACGTCATAGACCCTAAATTTGGTTGAGGTAGATGTAGCCCTTAAGGAACAACAACACACAGAATCCTTCGAACTTAGGCTCAGGGTAGAAGAACCAATGGAAATCAATCAAATACAGTCGAAAAAAAACTTGGCAAACTAGAAAAATTAACAGAAACCATGACTGATTTGGGAAAAAATGGCCAAAGTCCTTGCTGTTCATACAAAAAATACAAAAATTCAATATCTAAAAGGGAACCTCCCCCCGAAAAAAAAACAAGTTCCAGATAACAAACCAATTTGCTATTACCGCAAAAAGAAAGGGCATACACAGTCTGAATGCAGATCAACAAAACCTTTAAAGTAAATACATCAAATATAGACTGAACCGGTATTTCGGAACCAGGCTAAGGTTCAGACTCAAATGACGACATAGATAATATGAGAACAGCGATGAAACAGATAACGAAAACTAAGTTTGTCCTTTTGGGGAATTAAATTGTAAATTTCTTTTGAATACAGGAGCAGACAAGTCTTTTGGCTAACAAAACTTACTAAACATTAGACAACGGGCAAATTATTAAAACCCTCGCACCTCAAATTCTTGTGAGAACAATTAGGACTCCCACGGGATATGGTTAAGGGCTGTAAAACATATTTGTTCCGATCTTCAATGAAACACACAAAAGATTTAAAATTGGTAAGGGGCAACCGCTTGCTCTCATTGAGATAATTCAAGACAAAGACATAACCACATAACCACAAACAGATGAACCACAAAAGACAGCAGAAATCAATTCAACAAGTCAAGTCAAACAGACCAACACCCCTCAAATGCCAAATATCTCCTAAAGTTTACACAAAATTCGAAAAGTTACTTGCCCAAAACAAAACATTGCTTGCCCAAAGCCATACAGATATGGGAAGAACATATCTTACTGAAGTGCCGTTTGACAGCGAACCAATTAAAAAGCGTTCCTATAGGTTCCAATTTACACAATGGCTCGTACTAGAATAGCATTTAGAAGAGAGAGTTGTTAGAAGCAGGTATTATCAAGCGATCCCAATCCCCATTGAGTTCCCCAGTCCTGTTTGTGCCTAGGAAGGATGGAGGTCAAGCTCGTATGTGCGTTGACCATCAGAAACTAAACAAGGTGCCAGTACAAAATAGCTATCCGCCCAAAACAAAAGTGACATTCTAGCTTCTATGCAATGAGCTACGTTATGTAGTGTCTTAGATATGAAAAGGGCCACTATCAGTTAAAAGTTAAGATAACCAAAAACGCCTTTCGTATGACACACAGGTTTGTTCGAGTTAAACGTTATTCTATTTGGTCTCAGTTCCGCACGACATGGTGTTTTCAAAGAACCCAGAAGAGCACATTGAGCATTTAGGTAAGATATTTGAGAAGCTGAGAAATGCAGAATTTAAGCTCAAACAATCAAAATGTAAGTTCTTCCAAAGCAAGGTCTCCTACCTAAGATACGTGATCTCAGTCGAAGGCGCACAACCAAATCCCGAAAAGGTAAGTGCTATGCAAAAACTACAACCTCCGAAAATAGTAAAAGAGGTTAGATCGCTCATTATATTTCTCGTCAACTGTCCCTGAGACAGCAGAAGTGGCCCACAGTAGAAAGGGCAGCTTATGAAATATTTTCGGTCAATAAATTAAGGCATTTCCTATATGAAAACCCTTTCACAGTTTATACAGATCATAAACCACTGAAATCTCTTTCATTTCGGAAATAAAAAGTGCTCGAGTTCAGAGATGGGCAGTTATGCTACAGGAATATGGATGTGATATCGAATATCAAATCGGAAGGACCAATATCCCAGCCGGCTTTCTTTTCCGATTTCAAAACTCAAATAACAATGAAGACCAAAGGGTCAATTTAATTGACAGTTCAAAATTAAATTCGATTAAATTCAAAAGAAACTTAGAAAACTCAACAGATATAACACCAGAGCTTCTGACCAACTTTTAGCTCAAATTTCCAAATTACAAAATAACGACCCCTCAATGAAATTTTAGAGCAGCCTACTCTTCTGCATTTTTTGGCGGTCACACCGGACAAGATAAAATATGCGTTAAGCTTAGGCGTAGCTTCTTTTGAAATAATCTGTACAGTGACATAGTGATTTTTACAAAAACTGTGGATCAAGACAAATGAAAAAGGCATATGCAAGTCATGCCACTACTGGAACCTTTCCAGTTAGTTGGAATAGATACTAGTGATCGTTTCCTGGAGAGCGCAAAGCAAAAAGCTCTGACCGTTTCAGTCGATGTTAACGTGCAAGAAGATGACATTTCATAGTCCGAATTAAGGAAACACACTAGCAACTTGTATAGCTACATCAAACAGCAACCAGTGCAATAGAAGAGCATGCCGTCAGAGTGATCACTTAACATGGGATGTGCGAACGCCTTACCTGAAGATAAACACTTCATGCATCTTTTACCAACAATCACAGGTACAGTCAACAACACAGAGGTTGAAGTTCTACGCACTACCGTATACACTGCCACTATCATCCATAAAGATTTAGTGAAACGTCAGCAATTTATCAATAAAAAGGGACGATATATTTCAGTGGATCAAACCGCACGCATCGCACAATTTGCTGAATTGCATATCGAGCCTTCATTTTTCACGGATGTTTTGGATTTTTGTGTCTTGATGAGTAACTTTGTGGTGTTGTTTTCTTAAATCTGCCTTAGATTATTGAGCAGTCGAATGACTTCATGTTCAACAGTGCACATCAATTCAGCAAGCATTTAAAGCCAAAAAGAGACAGTAAATCTGCAGCTTAAACAGTCAAAGAAAGCAAATCACATTAGCTGTTATAACAAACAAAACTTTGGAACAGCATAAACCTTAAACCAAGAAATCTAAAATCAATGAGACAAGGGAAACCACAAATGTTTCAAGGATCGCACAACGTATTCCATAGAAAACGCACAGAAACAGCTTGTGGTACCAAAAAGATACAGACAAGCCGTGAAGTGTGGTCACGAATCAATCACGGTGGGGCATATGGATATCCATAAAACAACTGATACGATACAGTCAAACTTCTATTAGTCACAATTTGCACTCCACTTCCAGATTTTTATATCTTGTGACATTTGCTAACGCGCAGTACCCTGTTGTATGATACCAAAGCGTTACTAGTGAGTCTATCAATTATTACACCTTTTCAACGAGTAGCTATCTATTTCATTGGCCCATTATTTCCACCGTCTGCAAGAAAGCGTAGCTACATTAACATTTTTAATATGGCAACAATGTATCCGAATGCAATACTATTGACAAATATCGACACCATTACAGTAGTCGCATCCTTACTGAAGATGTTCAGTGACATAGGAATTCATCAGGAAATTTTGAGTGGCCGTGATACTCAATTTACGTCGGATGTGATGTAAGAAGTCCACCGCCTACTACCAACCAAAACCATTACAACACCGTACCTTGCTCAGGAAAACGGTCTTTGTGAAAAATATAATGGTACATTAACACAAATGATCAAGTATACAAGATCAACCTAAACAATGGAATCGCTTCATTTAGCTTCTGCTATTCGCACATCGAGAAGCACCTTTGGACAGTTTAGCCGGATTTTCGCCCTTTGAATTGTTATATGGGAGAAGAGTACACGATTCAATGTCCACTCTAAAGGAAATCTGGTCAAAAGAACTGACAGAAGAGGAAGTCAAAGACACCTATGAGTATGTGTTAGATCTACTCGAGCCACAACAAGGAAATGTAGACATGCTACCGAAGGACTTGGCGAATCGCAAATCAAACAGAAAAGCTACTTCGACAAGAAAGCTACACCCCGAGTACTGACGACTAGTGATAAATCACTCATATTACTTCCCACCGATGACGACAAACTAATAGTGGAAAGGACCAGACGCCGTCAAGGATCGAGTTGGGATAAACAACTACTCAATACAGCTTCCCGAGTGAAAATAATAGCGACCAATGCCAGATAAAACGCGATATCAGTTGCAGCAATTACTTTTGAAGATGACGAGATGGACATTGAATATCCTGATGTCGTTCGTATCAGTAGCAGCAAACAAGAAATTTACAAGGAGATACATATCACTCCTGATCTCGCATTAAAGCAAAAGCAAGATATATCATCCCTGATCAAAACATTCAGCGAAATATTTTCCTCAAGACCATGAGTAACCAATTTGGGTGAACACAAAATATCTCTAACATATAAATAGCTAATCCAATGTAGAGCACACTCTGCACCATATACTCTGTATAACGATATGGAGAAAGAAATTAGAGGAATGTTAGAGATAGGTATCATTGAGCCTTCAGGTTCTCCGTATTGCTCTCCAGTAGTGATTGTAAAAAGCAAAGATGGATCTGTGCGTTACTGTCAGGACTATTTAACAAAATGACAAAGTTTGATTGTTAACCTATTCCAGACATCGAAGCGTTATACGTAAAATACAGAAATGACAAATACTTTTCAAATAATGATTTTTGCAAAGGATGTTGGCAGATCCCGCTGGAAAAGAGCTCGAATACACTGACATTGAATTCACTAGTCATTATATTAAAGAAGGCATGCTAATGACACAAAAAGACAAAGTTCAGAGGATTCAGGAGGCAAATACACCTCAAACCAAGAAACAACTGAGATCCCTATTGGGACGGACTAGATATTATCAGAAATTTATCCTAAACTATGCAACGAAAATGAAATCCCTTACATATTTGACTAGAAAGAATCAACCTGACGTTTACTGTAGAACACGACAAAGCCTTTTTAAATCTCAAAACTGAGCTTAGTAAAGACCCAACACTCAAGCTACCTGATGTGGAAAATCCGTTCGTTTTACGACCAGATAAGTCCTACCAGTTGTTGCCACGCGAAAGCAATTATTCTCTTAGGGAGAAGTAGTGCTTAGCAATTGTGTGGGCAATCAACAAATTTTAAAGATTATCTAAAGAGTTTCTGTTACAAACTGACCACCAGTCATTAGCTTACCTGAACAAGTTTAACAACCAGCGTGTGATGTGTTAGTCCCTGGCCCTCCAGCCCTACAAATACAGGGTTGAATATATAAAGGTTGAGGACAATCTGGGTGCCGATGTCTTGGTCTTTTACTTTTATGAAACTGTATCTTTAAAAATGGTTATGTTATTATATTGGTTGCCTGAAAGGGAAATAGCTGTTGTGATGGAAATTAATGTACAGTTATGTGAGAGGCATTGGGTCACCAGTTGACGCGTTAGATCACCTATGTTGACCGTTCCCATAAATTAAAGTTTATCTTTACTTGAGATATCGATAAATTGATTTCAATGTGCAATATGTTTGTTTATGACCCACACGTAGTGAAAGTGCAAGTATACATTCAACACGTGTGACCAATGCTTGAATGTTTAAAAACCATTGTGGGAAATATTTCTAAACAATTGTAGGCAATGTTTGAAAACACTGTGGGCAATGTTTGACCAACTTTGAAGGTTTTATTGTGCATAACTCAAATGTCAAAAATATGTTTTTCTTGCACGGCTCGCGGTCACTTTTTATTTCATTCTGGGCAGTGATGGCAGAGGCAAAAGACGTGCTGATATGACGTGTTTGCTTAAGCAGCTGTTTATAATGTGTTGGGCTAAACTAAAATGGATGCAAGCTATAGAAAAAGCCTCGTGAAAAAATATATATGGTGTTTTGTGAACCGTTTATGGTCATGCTTACGTTAGACTGGTTGAGTAAATTTCATTTTAGATTAGTTTCATTTAGATTATTTATTTATTTATTTATTTTCCATGTGAACATGACTATTGAGTCAGGTGCTCGTAAAAAGGGTTGCTATGCATTTGTCAGTAAATATGTGCTCGACTTGGATGAGAAACTTATTTTATAAATCAGAGAATAGGGGGGTAAGTACAAAAATGAAAAGTATAGAAAAGTATGAAAATGAAGTTGCGCAGACTCCATTTTAAAATGAATATTGATGTATGTATATATATTTCCGTAGTTTTTTAAACGTGTTGATGAGTGAAAGTAGGGACAAAATTGGACTGATGTGGTTGCCTGTGTAGCCTTGTTGATATCTGAGGTAACATGTGCGAGATGTAATTGGCGTCGCTCGTCCATGGTTAGCTCCGTTTTATATCACTCGTCTTCTATGTATGACCTTTATGATAACTTTACGACAGTAGTATAAAATTATTTTATATTTTTGTTGTATTGTTGTGTAAACAATATGTGAATAAAGTGTTCATATTTTAACAACTAGCATTACTTAGAAATACAAACCTCCAGTCCGGGATCGTCTCGTTTTATTAGCAGACTGTTTTATTAGTTTAAATTTTGAGCTCGCATTTACTTTCCTAAAATCCAGTAAAATAACATATTAATAAACTAGGCAATTGGTAAATAGATAAATCAAACTGAACATTTTTAATCTTTTTTTAATTTCATATGCATTATTACATGATTTGACTGTTTTTCTAAACACAAATAACGCAATAATCATGATATTTATCGATTTATCCATTCACGTCAACATTTATATTTATTGACTAGCAAATCGATCAATCAGGTTGATTCATATGTCTATATGTGGTTTTTTTCAACTCCATATGTGGTCTTTTTTACGTAACTCACATAAATTCCACACCATTTAATAACCATGTCCCTTCCCAAAATATTTATAAATCTTTGTTTCACTCCCTTTTTTGTAGCTCTTTAGAGTGCTTCCGAAATGTATTTTAATACATCATTGGAATAGAAATGCGGGCGTGGGTGGGGGATATAGACAAGAAGACTTAAAATGTGACTTAATTATATGTTTTCCCTTGGCGTTTAACAAAAGAGTTTAACTAAAGCACTAGTAAATCGCGTAAATTTGTTTCCGCACTCTGCTTTGCGAAACTCTGCTTTAAGAATATATATATATATTGTTGTTGTTGCTGTTGTTGGTTTTACTTTGTGTATGCAGACGTCTTATAAGCCAAAAAGGAGTATAACGTATAGCTTTTGGCTTTCTGCATCGCCAGATCTCCCCGACATGCCTACGTGATGTGTCTCTTATGATACCGTCTTCTCAGCAGCTCAAGAAAAAATGCAGCTGAGACAAAAAGGGATCACATTTTTACCGCCCACAGAATTTTGGTGTTATAAAACTCTCACTCAGCAAAGTGTGTGGGAGCCACTTGCTTGCTGAAAAGCACTTTTTTTTAAAGTAAACAGTTTCAAGTGCCATCCAGATTGGTACTTAACGTTTGCTTGTTATCATTCATCCGCTACTTACTTCAGTAGTATTAAAGCGCAGCTCTGCATTAACAAGCTCAAAAGAAAGAACATCAAAGAACGGGAAGCTACATCCATTGATAAGCCACATCAAAACCATTCATAAATACTTTGAGTACTGTTATGTAACCAATTAAACGTTCTTTGAAAAATAAAATATTGTTCTAAAACTATTCATTTTGAGTGCAAGTTGTTTTTGTCCTTCGGTATATTTTGCACTCTAATTTTCTCTGTCTCAAGAAAATGCATCGAACCCTTTCAGAGGCAGGTATATGCATCACATTTATCAATACATTCACGTTTTTCACAAATAACAATTTGGCATATAACAATATCCACATCGTTTGTATGACCGAAATCTCTTTTAATAATAATTGCATTCAATGTGGGTGATATCGAACTGCATGCATCAATGAAACCTCTACGTGTTGCTATAAACCTGCAGATCAGTTCGATTGAGGCTGCATTTTATTTACTCAGCAATGAATTTAGTCTGAGTTTATTTAAAGAGTCTGAGTTCACTGTATAAACATGGCGAAATGCCCTTGTATATTTCCGTCGATGTAATACCTATGACCTATGACACAGTAGTCTGATTTAGTTGTAGAAGCATTCAGTTTATAAAAGCAGTTTTGGATGCTACCTATTCATAAGGCGACATCGTTAATCATATCATCTCTCATAATTCAGACAGTATTGATATTTCTAACGCTGATTTATGATCACAATCTCGATTTTGTAACAAATCAAAAGCGGTAAAATACAAAATGAAAGTTTAAAAAGATTTTTGCATTGTGACAACAAATCCTTGCTCTCTGCTGTCCTGAAATATGTCCTCAGGACAGTAATATAAACACAATAAATGTCGTTGCTTCTCAATATAGATGATGATCCATTCACGAAAGATATCGAAAAGAAGAAAAAGTCGATTGTTTGACCGTTGAAGGTAAAGCTAGAGGATAAGACAATATACCACACTGATGGTCTTAAAGAGGTGCGACCTTGATGGTTATATCCTGAAGTTCTAGAATCTTCCAATTCCAGAAGGGTAAAACCTGAACAATGGTCAATTTGAAATATAGTTTTACAAATCAAAGGACCTCTCGAATGGGGGAAACTACAGCGGGATAAGCTTAACTTCACCAACTCCAAAAACGTACAGTATAATAAAATGTATTTTCTATCGCTAATGAATGTTTTTTTTCTATTCCTTATGCCCTAGTTTAAAAAAACCTAGATCAATTTCCGGGGAATTACATTTGTGTATTGGTTTCATGCTGTAAGCATCGGTTTCTTGTGTTTTTTTTTCGTTTTGCACCAGGCTATTTAGTAACTAAAATCGCTTCTCCGTTGCTTTTACCGTAGCGGATGGAAGTTCAATCCCAGATCGTCACAGAAATTCCTATCAAAATGCGTTCATATGTGTATGTCTTTATGCGACGGCCTTAAATGTTCAAAATATTAATTAAATCAGTCATTAAATCAGAATAACAATGGCGAAATGAACTGATAGTGTTTATATGCTATGTGCTAGGTGATATGCGGCGTGTTTATGCGAGCTGAAATAATTTAAAATCTCTCAATTTTATTCTTCGCACCTCTCTATGCATACTGAAATCCCGTATAAATCTCGTCGAAAATAGAACAGCTAAATAATTAAAAATAATGCCGTTGAGATGTTATACGCCAATGTTGGTAAAATGGGAGCAGTATTATTAGTAACTGATGAGACTTTTGTAAATGTTTCTCAGAGAAGACCCGACTATGATTATGATTGACAGCATTTAATGATGCATTTTCTGCGTATTTTTTAAATAATCCAATGCAATAATCTATTTCTTTTATGTATTATTTCAAGCTAAGGGATATTTGTAATATTTTAATATCCAGTTTTAAATACTGTTTTAGGTATAGCATCATATATCTGATAGTGTTTATTTTTTTCTTTTTTATTATAAATAATTTTTAAGGAAGCGGTGTTCTTTTGGTATTTTGATATGCACCATATTCTTCTTTTTGCTTGCGATGCAAACTAGATAATATATAATAAAAAATGTTTTTATGTATAAGTCAGAACATATTTAACATGTTATTCTCATGTTTAAAGCAATGAGCGGTAGTAAAATTTACCCATTCGTGTTGGTAGACAAAACAAATGGGGATATTCTTTCACCACTGCACAAGAAAAGTGCAACAGATGAGGTGAGAAGAATGGTAAAAGTTTAAATTCTCGCCAACCGAGAATTCCTTGTTCATCGTGTCACTTTAACCTCTGAGTAAATGTGCTGAAACCTTTCAAATCCAAAACTTTTATCATTTTCAAATGATGCGGTGATGCCGATCCGACAAATGACCAAGAAGAACACTTTGAAGTAGATTGATGTTGGGTCTCAGGAAATGTTTTTACTATTAGTTTTGAGGTTATTAGTTTGAAAGACTCAGATTTATTTTTATTTGTTTTTAGGTGTTTTGGAAGTGGAAAATTAACATTGCACACAAAATTTTATTTTAAATTTGTTGTAATTTTCGACTAAAATCTTGTTAATAATAGAATCATATTATGGAAGAGTAAGAAAATTTTGTTTTCGAACAAACCTGTGTTTAACGATTATTTTGAGAAAGTGGTCACAGATTTACAAGATCGTACTAAAGGTGACTGAAATTCTACTTTTATTCCTTAACGTAAGTGCTGTTCAAATTGCCCCTGGGCAAGGTTGTGATCGTTTGGATGCTGAAGAAGTTACTTGACCTTCCATTGATTTCAAGAGTATATATTTAGTGACTGTACAACCCTAGACATATCAAAGTAAATAGTATTGGATCTTATTCAAGATTTCTACTTTTAAGTAGCACGTAAGCATGTCACATGTTAGAAAAAAAGAATAAAATTTAGTGAAAATAGGTTTGCTAAAAAGATAGGGATTATAACGCGCACTGTAAAACATACTTAGCTAGCGGAAAACATGACTTACAATATTTGTATAGAATCTGCGGGGAGAACAACATCAGATAATGATGAACATAAGCAAAAACTGTTGATATATAAGGGTTCTTTTTATAGGAAGGCACCTAAGTACATTGTTAACAAATATTCAAAACGTTAAATTAATAAGAAAGACTGAGTAATTCACAGTAAGCTGGTAGTACTAAAACCAGACATGTAAAATCAATCTACTCCCACTACTAAAACCAAGCATGTAAAATCAATGTACTCACACTACTAAAACCAAGCATGTAAAACCAATGTGCTCACACTTCTAAAACCAAGCATGTAAAATCAATGTACTTACACTGGAATTAACAGCGAAAGTTCTTCTTCTTTGAAATATATATCTATAAAAAAGAGTCTTCTATTTTTCATTTATTAAAAAGTAACATAATATGATTAAAATCTCTTGACCGGAATAGATTAAGGGGGTATCATTGTCACTCGATATGTTCATGACGTACGTTAAATATTGTAAAATATCATACACCACATATATCAATAATTGATCAAATAATATTTGAGACAAGAGTTATCATTATAAGACGTTTGTCATGACAACTGGGTAGGTTGTTCACAAGTTTTTTATGTCTATCCACATCCAATACAAAAGATCCTTACCTTTGATATATCCCTATGCCATGTGACCAAAAATATCAATTATATATTTCCAACTAAAAAGGACCTCTCTTTAAGCAGAACTTGTCTTGTTTACAAAGTACTTGGATTTTGTAAATGTTCAATTCACTATTCGTATCACAACAAGTTAAACTTTTCAATAAGTTTTATTCTAAGCAATGCTATTTTGGTATTTATAAGGCAATTATTGTGATTTTCGATCTCAACATTTCTTCTTTGCTGGTATCAAAAAATTAATTTTTGGTGTCTTAACTGCTAATATTATTGATAGCTAAATATAAATTAATACGATTAACATTAGTTTGTTTACACCTTGAGTTATATTTTGATGTAAAAATAGCATTATATGTCAAACTTTTGCAGTAAAATGGTAACCATCCAAGAAAATAAAATACATCAAAGCATTTAAAGAAGGAGTGTCATCAAGTAGGTCTTTAAATGCCCTTCGATTTAAAATTTTGTGATAAGAAAATACTTATAAAAACGCTAAGTAGAAAGTCTGAGTGAAGTTGCTACTCGATGTTCACGTTGCTTTTTTCCTGTGAACTTCGTCCAGTTATCTTGTCATATCAGTTGAGAAAGGGTTAGTGGCCATGAGTTTTAATTGCATTGTTTAAATTATGCATGTGTGTTTACTGAAGAGTTCTTTGTGGAATAGTAATTCATTTTGGGGATCCGAAAAATTAGCTAAATGACATCATTCTTTTTTCAGAATGATGTCATTTAGCTAATAGCAGATGACCAACCTACAATTTGGTCATCCTGCTTTAAAATTATGAATCTCTTGAAAAAATGTCTTTGCTATGATGTCCAAAAATTTAGCCTATTGTAGGCATTTTAGACAGATTTTAGAAATAGATTTTCTAAATGGCTTGGCCTTTCGCAAAATGCTTTTCAGGGGATCTCCTTGAGAAAAAATTGCAGAAAAAATAGAACTAACTTTAAAATTAGACTTGTCATCAAAACAACACATCGACTTTTAATAAGTTGTTAGATTATATTCATGCATCATATTGTTTAATGTGGTCAGGAACCTGACTGAGATGAAAATATCTGTTGACATTTTCATCAATTGGTAAAAAAATAATTTATCCTTTTAACTCAATTCTTATTTGCATTCAGGTTCGAATAAATTGCGCTGAAGCTAGTCTGAACAGTCTAATTAATATGCACTGTCATTTATATAAAAGGGTGTTTTCCGCATGAACGGAAGGTATATTGAATAAAGTACCAAAGAAAAACTCCGACTGTCTTTTCTTCACTGGAGTTAGAAGTGGGCCTATTCAGGAGCCTAATTTGGACATTTTGGAGCCTCGACTATCAGATGTTGTGTACTGTAAAATTATCTGAGTAATGTATGTTGAGCAATGTGTTAACCCAAATCGTGTTTATTTGGTTAAAGCGACCATATCTTTATCTCTTCAAGGTTTGGCGAATACTTTAAGACCTATTAGGCAAAGCATACTTTGTACATCGTTTTTGAAAAATTTCTTTGAAATCTTTCCCCACTCAACGGTGTGATGGTATTTATAAATTATATGTTCAAATATGAATAGGTCTTTTTATCCTATTATATATCGAATAAGAGACAATAGTAGGTTCATTTAGCGTCAATATGGTTCTAGAGTTTGGGTAAACATATACAGTGCAATTCACAACTACATAGCGTAAATGTCTGTGTTAGTAAAATAATAATTATTGTTAACACATTAACTACATAAAAAAACTACAGTAAATTAAAATTACAATTTAAGCATACTTTTTCAACAAAAATCGTCAAACAATTAAGCTATGTTTTAAGTTATTTTTGCTCTGAACAAAATCACTACGGAAAAATCTAAAAGAATTAAAAAAAACAAGAGAAGTTATGTAATAATATTCTTAAATTGTCAATTACATTCAAATTCAACATTTGAAAGTTCTACCAGGACAACTTGAATTGAACATATGTACACAAATCAACTATTGTGATGTGATAATTCAGATAATCTGTTAGTTTTCGTAATCATTTTCAATGTAATCAAATAAAAATTCAAGGAAATACTTGAACTGTATTAGTACTAAATTTTCTAAACTTTCTTCTACCTTTTTCATTCAACCACATTGTATTCTAAAATAAAACTGCTGTAGTGTGATGTTACTGGAATTCTTGTTAGAATGTGGAAGCCAAATCAATTGATATGCAACATCAAAAAAAAAATCATTAATTCCTTGAAAACTTATACGTAACAAATTAAACGTTCTTTGAAGAATAATTTTTTTAAAATATTCAATTTTCTCTGTCTCATGAAAATGCATCGGAGCCTTTCAGTGATAGGTATATGTATAAATTTATCAATACGTTTTACATAAATAACAATTTAGTATAGAACAATATCCATATACGTTCTATGACAGAGACCTCTTTTAATAATGATAGCATTCAATGCATCATGGTGATATCGATATCCGTGAAAGCTCTACGTGTTGCTATAAACATGCAGACAAGATTGATTGCTACTGCATATTTTTTCACTCAGCAATGAAACAAGTCTGAGTTTATTTGAAGAGTCTGAGTTCACTGCATAAACATGGCTAAATGCCCATGTATATTTCCGTCGATGTAAAACTTTCGCTTCGATGACCTCTGACCTATGACACAGCAGTATGATGAAGTTGTAGAAGCATTCAGTTTGTAAAAGCAGTTTTGGATGCTACCCATTCATAAAGCGACATCCTTAATCATATCGTCTCTCATGGTTAAGACAATATTGATATTTCTGACGCTGATTACTGATCACAATCTCGTATTTTGTAAACTTCTACAACAAATCAAAACCGGTAAAATAGAAAATGAATGCTTAAGAAAGCCTTTCGCATTGAGACAACAAATCCCTGCTCTCTGCTGTCCTAAAATATGTCCTCAAGACAGTAATATAAACACAATAAATGTCGTTCCTTCTCAATATAAATCATGATCCTTTCACGAAAGATAATCAGAAGACGAAAAAGTCGAGCTCGGGACTCATGGTGTGGATGTCGCAGGTTCAATCCCCTACTATGACAAATGGTTCATATTCTAGTCTGTACTGCTCTCTTTTTTGTAGCTTTTTTGAATTGTTCTCTTGCCATTAACAGCAAGCTTTCAAAGGAGGACTATTTTTGCAGTGCATATTCCGCATTGTCTGCACTTTCAGTATAGAAAACGTCACGCTGCGCAGCACTAAAAATGTATGCCTTACGCCACCATGATAACAACAGTGTAAATATTTTAACTGAACATGAAATAATGAAACCACGAAATAACCCGACACCAGCGTTTCAACCACCAGCTCGTAAGGTGTTGTCAACGTATGTTGCTTCTCAATGTGCTATGCAATTTACTTTCCTGTAGAAGCTTATTTATGACGTTCATTTGGACTTCCTGACCCGCGTAAACAACAAGGGTTGGTCCAGGAAACTGTCCATTAATCGTGTACGTATGGTCGATTTTTGTATCACCTCCAACAATCACGTTCTCTAATTCTGTTCAGATTGCAACAGTCAAGTTAGATTAACAGTTAAAATCTATGATCGGGATAATAGAAATGCAATCCAATTCACCTCCCGCCGCTCCCCACCTGCCACTCACCAGTCAACAACATACAATAGTGACTCAGTGACTTGGCCTCACTGGGTAAAAGCTACAACATTCAGCTTCTTTATGCAAACAATAAATCGTAGAATTGAGCTATCCGTTATGGTGCCCGCTCTTCTCTCACACATCTTTAATCTTATCTGGCACGTGAAGACTTTTCACACTGATGCGGCTTTTAAAGTGTATCTATTAGGGCAACAAAAATTAGAAGATGTCAGATTATTTTCTTTTTGTCGAGAACGAGTGGTCATGGCTGCATTGCAATTTACACCTGTTGTATTTTATTTACATACAGATTATAGTTTGCATGTTTTTATTTATTTTTAGTTTGTTTGAAACAACATTTTACGTCACAAACAATGCAATTGGAGGTGAGCAGAAACAGTAAAGCAATCAAACATTTTTTACTTGGGACACACCGTAGTTGTGTTATTTTCCACGGAGATGTTAGGATTCAAGGTCAATATCAAATTGAGGTCAAAGTATTTTTCCTCAAAATGGTTTTTCCAGAAAAATTCTCCATGACTGCATAACGTATAAAAATGTGACATTAGCCTACCAGGTCCTGGTCAAGGCAAAAAGGCGAACAATGACTCTGGGCTGGACCATGGCGTTCAGAAAATCTTCCTTGTCTGCATAACGTATGAAAACGTGACATTAACCTACCAGTCC
Source organism: Protula sp. h YS-2021 (assembly GCA_949752745.1). Lineage (NCBI taxonomy): Eukaryota > Metazoa > Annelida > Polychaeta > Sabellida > Serpulidae > Protula > Protula sp. h YS-2021. Next base: position 66,396,376 of record OX457029.1, on the reverse strand, counting down.
TGGCCAAGGTAAAAGGCGAAAGATGATTCTGGGCTAGGCCATGACGTTCTAGTCTCTTTTTCAACTCTTTGGACCAACAAGATGTTACGTTAGATGTATTTCGGTGATAGTGACCTTCTCGGTCATAGTGAAGACCCAAAACCGGACGTTGACCAAAATCTCAAATAGGGTTAGATATAGAGTGATATATCTCACATAATTGGTAGATCGGTAACCGTTACCCTCTCGTCTATTTAATCTAAAAAATCGGAAGGTGATCATGCATAGGTTTTGTGCTCATTGTCGACTCTTTGATCCACAAAGACGTAACATAAAAAGTAAATAAGTGGATTTGACCTCAATCATTGTCAAGGCCATGTGCATCATCTCTAACATGGTAAGGGCAAATTTTAGCTCAGTTTCTAGCCTTTGGCTTAAAAGAGGTGCATAAGCGGTACCACGGTTATAGTTTAAACAAAATTTTCCTTAAGTATACTGTCATCAGATATTATTGCAATCTGACAAAAACTCAAAGATAACGGATGGAAGAATAGTAGGATAGACAACAAGATTGTAACCAAAGGCAACCTGGGCTAAAAATGGATAACAAAATAAATAAATTGTGAATAATAAAGTAAATCCTCACAATATAGCAAGTTATTTTACCAAGTGACTATGCATGAACGAAAGCATATAAGTTATTCTTTTGAAACAATTACATATATTTTATCACAGCTCTACCTCTTGGATTTGTGACGCGGGCGGTATCTAAGGAACATGATGCTGCACAATTCCTTTTGTAAATGACGTTATTACGCACATAAAGAGGCTAGGGAGTCAACAAACCATTAATAATCATCATTGTGTGACTCCTTCCTAGGCTGAACGAGCATTATCCTTATTGGGATAATATTAAGGTCGAACTTTATTTTGAAAAGTCGAAGAGACAATTACGAAATATAGACGTAACAGAAAATATTGCCAGTGAAACATTTTTCAACGCCTGTTTAACAGTCACGACAATTATTGTTTTATTTTTCTATTTTATTCACTGAAATGAACTTTTTTCTGTTTTACGTATATTTATAAACTTTTCTAAAATTCTTGCTTACTCCTTTCATTACCCAGGCTGTATTTACAATGGTCTTAACGTACAGTAAAGCCTATCTATTTGGGATACTGACTGAACTGCAGTTTTCTCCTAGATAGGTTTACATACCAATGAAGACCATTGGGAATTCAACATCAAGGGAACAAACAGGGCTTTACTCTTTACCCTTATAAATTAGAATTCACTCCTATTCTTACCCACCCAACATGCATAATGCAAACTAAATTAAATAGTAATACTTTTCAGAAACGTTTTCAATGATTTTGATTATTTTCACATTCTCTGAAAAAGTGTTAATTCCACTCTTAACTTAAGTTATTTTACTATTTATGTATCTTTCTTTATTAGATATGGATGGGAACAAAAATGGCAGGTTTATATAAACAATCTAAACTATTACTATTTGTTTGACAATGTCAGGAAGATTATTTTTAAAGAAGCTTATTTCGTTAGTATTTAGAATTGAGGCTGCTATCTAAATCAGCAAAGTTACACATCGCATACAGGAATTTCGGCTTTGTTTTATTTTAAAGGTGATGAGATAACGCACTAGACAATGCCGCCGAATAATGCAGCTCTGTATTTATTTACAAAATAAGGATATCAGGTGCTTTCTCTTAATGCAGCTTCAGTTGCAATATATTGTTAAAATTCGGGCAAAAAGGAAGGTGTCCACTGTCATAATTGGTACAGAAGCCAATGATATTGTAAAACAGACTGGCAAAAACTGTCCCAGTTTCAGAATTTCCATAATAGCCGGTTTGCACAACCAGGGATTTACTGTGTGTATAATACCATTTTAAGCTTTAGTAGTTTACGTGAAAGACTCTTTCTTTCTCAAGTTCTTAATGGGCAAAGGATAGACGCCTACTCAACAAAATGGGCAATTATAGCAATATTTGAAAATTGCCTTGTTTTGCAAAGACATATTTAAGCTTGAATCTATTACAGATATTTTTAATAGCAGAGGGACGGTTTTATGCCGTTCCCAAATTTTAAGATATACCATTCTTGGTGGTTTTGAAAGTATTTCATACTAACTAAAACGACTATTTAATGTGTTAAGTAGAAAATTTAGTTGCAATTTTTTAAAAAATTAAATGCTTGTATAGAAAATTTTACTATTTGAATTAAAAAAACATATTTTGAGTAAAAGTCACACTGACTTTCAAAGTAACAACCAAATTTCTCATAGCTGTATATTTAATTGTACTTGAGATTTAGTCCCAATGAGTTATTATTTTAATAGCAGTACCGCATGTTTCACTTTTGTTTTCATAACACTTAAGTTTATGTTCCAATATACTGTTATGTTACAAGACATTGCGAAAGTTTCGCTTTTTACGTTTTTTCTTCTCTGTCACTTGTGGGTTTCCACGCATCCGAAAAGTGCTATGAATTTGAAACTCGGTACTTTCTACACATAGAGTAGGCGATGGGATATGATACCAGGTGAAAAATTGTTGATAATGGTGAAATCAACATAGTCTTATGACATCATAAAACCTTTCCAATATATCGAGAAGGGTTGCATGTACAGTTTTAAAGCACAGCATGTCATGAAACTATATTTTGGAAAGGAAGAGCTCTGTAATATTTCTTAACCTTTGACGTCACAATGGCGTCATTTGTTTATTTTTGCACGATTAGATGCCGGATTACAGGGTGTGCAGAATATTTTAAGCAACAAACACAAGCGATGAAATGTTTCAGACCACCCAAAAATTCTCTTTGCACATGACACCATAAAGGACATATATAACGGTACAGAACGACAAACACGTATATTTGCGATGGACTGAGGTGGCTTAAAAGCGCCCGATATCAAAATAATCGAATTTTAATACTAAAAGACTAAAAACAAGTTATCAATATTTTTAATATTTGTATAAATGCTGGATTTTAAATTGATACCATGTCCAACGTTTGATGCTTCAAAGATGGTTCGCCAAAATTTTATAAAGAAATAATAAAGCTATTCAAAGCACATTTTCTAAGTTGAAACCATGAATAAATGGATTGGAATAATTAATTTACCTCTATAAATAGCAAGATAATTTTCTGGCAGGTTTGGTGAAATGTGTGACCTATTTGCATTATTTAACTGCATTATTTAAGCTTCAATTATCTATTAAAAGAATACACCCGATTGGATTGTCTAAAGAGCTTATCGTGAAAATAGCATTATTCAACTGAATTTTACCACGGTAAATGGAAACATAAATGCATAATCTAGTTGCGATAAAGAGGAAGTCTCTGACAGTCTTTTCAACATGAATGGAATCGGGACTAATACCCTACGCACAATTTTATGGTGGTAGCATAAAAACTAAAATGGCATCTTTAGATACAAAGTTGGTTGCTTTTTTGTAATTGTCATAAATCAATATCAACAATACGAACTATTTTGAAAATTACGATTGTATTAATTTTATATTTGGGACAAACGCCGATCTCATTTATATGCTAGCAAAATGTTTATAACTGCTGTTGTTATCGTCACTGAAGGCGTTTTCGAATAAGAATCCCAGTAGACACAAAACACATGAGCAGCCTACAATTTGAATAAATGCATTTATATTTTATAGCTTTAACAAAAAATAAGCTAAATCTATATATACTGGGGTTTGACTAAAGTAAGAGGATTATATATATTTATAAATAACATTTATGTAACATGTAACCAAAGTAAATTACTGATGTTGCATCTCTTAGTAAATTCTATTCCAATGTGCCCATGAAAGGGGTTATGTGTGTATGCCATTGTACTAGGAGCAGGTGTTTTTCCCGTGTCAAGTGAATAGAAAAACGAATGGCGTGGCGTGATGTTCAAAGAAATAAATGCATCAGTTCTGCTATGTTGACCTCTTGACCAAGGTATATTGCACAGCCCATTCTGTTTTCACCTCATAGCATAATGCTTAACACTTCATTAAGAAATCCAGTGATCTCGGGTCATTAGCTTGTATCAAAGCACAATACATGGAGGTTTAAATTACATGTGGCTCTGTGATTAAAAGCTAATTTGTTTGTGTTTTAACGCATTTACTCGGATGGTTTGCCACATGTGTTGACAGATAGTGTGTTCTGTGTCGATCCTCCCCCATCTGTAAGCAGTGAAACTTTTTATTAAATGCTACGTCTGAGCTACTTCACCTAATAAATTTTGGTACATTTGAGGAATTTCAGATACATACTCTGGCATGTTCCCAGCAACCAGTCAAGTACTCTGTCAAAACAGAAAACATTATTTTCTCACTAGTTCATAGTTAGTTTACAGTTTGCAAATGGGTATGCTTTGCTAGATATTCTGGCTGTTTTTTTTTCCATTTCCTCAGATGGTTTCCAGAAAACTCCTCCTACGCTATTCGACGTAGGAGGCTTAAATGTTCACACAAATACAGGATGGCGAGTCGTTGTGAAATCCGAAAAATGTTGTGAACTTGATCCTCAAAACCAAGATCAATGTCAAAACAGTTTCTCCTCTACGCTGTTTGCAGAAAACTCCTCCTACAAGGTTTGGTGTAGGAAGACCGCATTTGGCAAAGGTAAAGACTGTATTCAGCCCTCATGAAACCCGCAATTTTTTACCTATTCTCTAAGATTTAGGTGAAATTGAGGTCTAAATATTTTAAAACCACAATTTTTCACCAAAAACGGCTAGAAATACCGCTCAAATCCTTGTTTCATCACGTATTCAGTTTTATTACGGATCATGATCTGATTCTGAACATTCAGTGTCAAGGTCAAAGGTCATGTGACTTTGTATATCGAAAGGTGTTGGACAAAACTGACCATTACTGGCAATTTTGACCTTATTTTCAACTTTTTGAGCCTGCAATATATTATATGAGAGTTACCTCGGTGATTTTAACAACCTTATATTCCTTATTTTGATCAATTTTGCCTAAAAGAAGTGGTTTGGCATGTACTGCGATAACATTTCTTTCAAGATAACAAAATCTGTAGCTGACAATTATCTTGAACCAGAGATATATTGTTGACTAGATATGTTGTGTCTCTGGCTTTCTGCCATTAGAATTGGGTGTCATTTCGGTGCCGTTTAAGGAAATTTGGTCTAGTTTTCTGGTGTTCCTGTGTCTCTGAGCATGAACAATTCCTCCTTTATTTGTGGGGGTTACTTGCCTTATAATTTATGTATCATATTTGCAATTACTGCGTTATATAAAATATCGTAGGAAACAAATTGAGCAATTCATGCAAATGTGTCACACATGTGACAATCATTACGCCCTTCAAATAACTGTTGTTAAAAAAGCGTAGTGCTCATCATGACATATTGTCTGCGTATCCATAGAAGACAATAGAATAGAAGACAATACACAACTGCGCACTGGATGATGTTTTTTAAATGATATTATTGTTGCGTAATCACCGTTAATAATAATCATCATTATCATCATCATCACTGTTATAATCGTAATCATTATTATTGTTGTTGTAATTGGCCGTTACAGTGGTAGTATTTATAATTTAAATTTATTTTTGTTATTTTTTTGGTGGTGGATGCGAAACTGGTTTGGTAAGGCCTTTGGTTTACACACTATTAGTATTCACAGACGGAAAATTTCAGTACGGCTGCTTTCGTGTGTCAGTAAAATGTTTTCTTTTTCACGTGTTCCTCTAAGTTCCTCAGGTAGAAACTTATGTAGTTCCCTTTTACCAAATTTTCTATAGAGTAAGGTTGCGAACATTATAAAAGTTAAAATTGACACCAGATAGCTTATTTTCATTCACTGGACTTTACATTCAGCCAAAGATCGCAAATTCGTAATATTTTGTCAAAAATCACCTCATACACAGGCAATCAACTGAAAGGAATCTACTTTGCATGGTAATAGTGATAATAAAGCCCAAATACAGCGCGATAGTGGAACATCTGGCAGTGGCTGGCATCTGTTACGCTTTTAATTGGTAACCTTTTTCGCCAATGCCACGTCAATGTTTGGCTAATCAAGAACATCAGCTACAGCCAGGTTAATAACCATTTCAATAGAGTAAGGTTATATCATTGGTGTGGGTTATGATTTTGCTATATAATCTAACATACCCTTGTTGTTATTCTAAATTACCCTTATATGATAAAAAGGCATTAATCTTGACAAAGCACAGTCGTCCAGGATAAGTATAAATTGTCCGATCATTTCTGGAAAAAATTCACGACCGGAAATTCACAAAGAGTGTGCAGGTGGTTGCAAGTGGGATCAGGTTCAATTCTTGAAGCTCAAAATTCTTAAAGGCATAAAACGTCAAAGAAAATTTATAACGAACAGAGATATTTTCGGAACCTCCATCCAGCCTCCACGCCTCTCCTGGTATCATACCTCCAGTTATGCTCGCATTCTCGCATACATATCTTTATAGAGACATTGTCGTCTCTTGTACAAAACTCATATAAAAATAATGTCTTCAGCAAGAATTTGCTGTTCGCTTTGAATACATTTCCCTATTTGACAGCTCAATAATGATTTAATCACGAATCAGTATATCATTCTTTGTTTTAATTAAATGCAGTCACTATACAAGCCATACACTATTTTACGCCTGGGTAGAATTTATTGTCGTTTTGTACAGAAATAAATTTGATCTTGAGGCAATACTGTTTTTTTTCTTTTTCTTTCTTGTATATGAGCTAGTGGATAAACCCAATGACGTCACTAGCAATACTTATTCAGTGCGCTTGCTGGCATTTTCGCTTTTGAGCTTTCCCCATATTTGAGACACACACCTAAAATAAAAAATACGTTACTGTTAAATAATAGTGTTCTGTATATTTTAATCGTGTATTTATAAATCTAAATGGAGTGTAGCTATTATTGTAATTTGTGATATATTTTTTGCAAAAATATCTTTCCTACATTCGACTTTTGAACAGTTTAGAACACAAGAATTTTACAGTAATCATGGTTTATCAAAGCATTGATCTATTATTTTCTCTTTCCGATATTCTAAGTATTGTTTTAGACGTTTTGTGGATACCAGTATTGATGCTGTATTGATGCGGCAAAATTGCATAACTTCAAAGATGATGCCACTTTAAAAATTTGATGTTTTACTCAATCATGAGTGTTGAAACTTTATTTGTGCTTTTATTTTAAAAATTATGTCCATAAAATTTTCATTAGTGTGAAACATTAAGTTTTCATAACTGAGGTAAGAAATGGGCTTCAAAATGGTTACTTCTAAATCTTGTGGATCTTATCATTTTTATTAAGACCATCAGGTTCGAAGCAAAATATGTGTGGAAGTGGTTCATCTATAAAACCGAGCACTGTTCTTGTGATATGGAATTTTTATATTTTGCTATTGTGAGGCTTTATATGTGGTAGCTACAGCACATAATGGACAGTTGAGCAGGGCGTCGTACTAGTGGAAAGAAGTTCGTGAGTTCGACTTTGAAAACGGCACTCATGGTTTGCAAGCTGGCATTGTATACTGCTAACCCCATGCCCCTCTCCATTCCCAGGAGTTTACAGGTACAAATATGCACCTGTTTTTCCCATCAATAACGCCTGTCACAAGAAGGCGACCGAGAGCCAACTGTGACAGTAAAAAAGCAATCATTTAGCAACTGTACACATGCAGTTACACGCGAATCACATAGATCCTCAAGTGGGGTAAGCGGGTATATAAATGATCACATTTGCTTAAACTTAAATACGTTTATGAGAGTGGTTAAGTATTTTATCCCTGCTGCACCTCTTCACCAAAACAAATTTCACTGTATAAACAATATGCGACACGCTTAAAGAACGATGACCGGAATTCCATTATAGAGCAACCTTATACTATTCTATTTTAATTAAAAATAAAGCGTGTTGCTTACGATATTACTGATTTCCGCTTGAAAGGCTCTGGCTTGTGTCGGACGTGGATCAAACATCCTTCTGGTATGACCCAAAACTCAAACCTAACATAATAAGATTTTCCAATGTTTTTCATTATCAAATTTATTATGCTTAAATTGTAGTTAGTATTTCAACAACCTGACAAATGACATCAGTATTAACATCTTGTAAAAAGTGTGGAAAGACAGCAAGTATTTCAATCAAGTGACAATTATGAAGAGTTATGTGCATTTTTCTCTGTTTTTATCAAAAATATTTAATCATTTTTGTTATTCGTAAAGGGTAAAGCTTGAAGAGAAGTATATTTGTTTCTTACTTCTTTTGGATTAATAAATTAATATGTGAAATTTTATTGTAGTATCTTTGCAGAAATCTCTCGTCATACTTTGGGGAATCATTTCTTCGTATAACTATGTATGGCTCATAATTAGGTTTAGGATTTATCTAAAAGGTATAAATAAAAATTAAAAACCAACAAAAACAATATAATCATTACTATAGAATGAAAGTTCTTTTTGTAAAATGTTTTAGGATTTTGTCACCATGAAACAGGTTATGATAAGCAAGTACACATGGCTTATGTTTAGATTTTACGTATCCTTGACGAAAAAACTTTGAAAATATCAAATAAAAAATGAATAGAGGTTTAGACAGGAAAAGATAACATAACATTTTCGTGTTTTGGAAATATTCCGAATAGAAATCCCTGTAGCCTTACGGCTAGCTCAAAACAAATCTTACTCCACAACCAGAATTAAATATTGAAATGATTGTTTATTTACCTTATAGATCGATTTAGCTGTTTTCCACTCAGTGTAATTAGTTGGACCATGCCTTGCAATTGGTGCAGAGTTGCTAAAACTGGAGAACATATAAAATTAGAAAGTGTTCCCAGAAACATGAAACATTTATGTAAAAATGTCTAAGTTGAATGCCAATGTTGTAACATAACATTTTCTTAACAGCCAGTGCTGAAAGTTTTATTGGGAGATAATCAATTCTTTGATAGTTAGTGTAATCCATTGCTCTATGAAAGCCAAACAACCGCTCTTACCATAAACCACAGTAATCCGAAAGATACGAAATAGATAAGCAACATTACACTGCGTTCGACATTTGATGTTCGATTATGTGCCAATATTTCGTGAGTGAAATAACAAAACGTGATTTATTTTCTTTGAATTTTTTTTCGCTAATGTTCGGAGTGAACATGCCAAATGCACTAGCCACAGGGTGTGTAGTGATGTGTAGACTTAAAGTACACAGAAACAATGTCAATAATCTCGAAGACCGTCAAGTGACACTATGATATATAACCCTTTGTTATATTTGCTATAATTTGCTGCCTTCCTGCAGAAGTACTTGTTATGGTAATATCTGGCGACGTGAGCGCCTGCCTAAAAATTTAAACAGCGAAAAAGAAGCCATATAACCCAAAAAAATAAATATAATTGATCAACAAAAACAATACCATCAAAATTCTTTTGAGATTGGAACTCTAGAGAAACATTCTGGCTAAACTTTAAGCGAAGACCGATAAGGCCCTTATAGACTCTTTATCTCTGAGTCTCCTTGCTTTAATCACTAAAAGATTTCTTTTGAGCTGAATTTCAACACAGACACCATCTGGAATAAGAATTTCCCACACTGTTTCAAATATATACCGTAATGGCAGTGCTGTAGTAGTAGAGAGAACACTTAACTCCACTTTTCAGAACATTATTCTGAAAAAGTTACATTCAAAAGTATGCTAAAGCTTTTCATATTTCATGTTGCAAAAAGAATTTGCAGATCAAACAGGTCTATTTAAAAAGAAAATAAACATACGTTCGCATAAATATGGAGTTCTCAGAGCTAAACCGACAAGTGTTAAAATACAAAGAAAAACCGATAAAATTCCTTCATTCATATATTGATCGTGCCAAAATTAACTAGAAAAAGTACCGTTTGATCTATATGTTGGACAGTCTTATCTCTTGCATCGAGTATGCAGGCCCATAGAACTAAATTGTGGAGCGTGGTTGATGTGTGCCCTTCAAACTCTGGTTTAATTAGTGTTTATGTGAGTAGGGTTTGTCCATAGAAGTAGGATCGGCCCAGAGTCTTTATACCTCGCGTGAATTCTTGAGCGACGAAGCCATTAATCACGACTGTACACAAACACAGAACATGTTGACAAACAGTCCGATTTTTATTTAAATAACACATTTGTGTTATATACTTGGAAATGGTCACAAACCTAGGGAGAGAGCCAGCAAAATTTAACCCTTTTGGTTGAGGTGCTACATTGATCAAGTAAATGCATATTCCGCCTCAGTGTAGATCTATTATCAATCTGGGATATTTGCAACTGGAAATGTGACATGTTTCAGGATCACTGGCATGCTCGAAAATGTAACTGTTTTGCAAAAAAAAAAATTCTGAAAAGTGCAATTGACCGTCAATCATAATTATACTGAAAATGTTGACTCTATAAAAAATCAGAAATTAGATAGTTATTTCCTTCAGGAAGTACAAGTGCGTATCCAGATATTTCGTTTTTTTTTATTCCAGAAGAGATGATCTAACCAATGTTCAAAGTGTAATTTGATTTATTTTGACACATCAGGTGTCTTATTTGATAAGACACTGTAAAGGTTGTTGCTTATCATAAAGTGATACATAAGTTTTTCTATGAACACTGCAAAGCCGAAAATAATGAGCATTGTGATACAAAGTTTAATTATTTTGAATTGTTTGTGCTGCTTTTGTGTGTGTTATTTGTTATACATCAGTGTTTTAGAAATGTTTTAGAATCTGAATACAAACTAAATTACTATATACTGGTGTTGAGAATTTCTTAGTATCTGATATCTTGAAAAATGTTCTTCTGGTTTTTCTGGTGTATATTGTAAGTTTTATAGTATCTTATAGTTTATAGTTAAGGAGTCAGACACCTAACAGCTAGAGAAAAGTAGAGAAAAGCTTCTATTTTTATATGAATAATTAAGAATATGATATTTGGGGATACATACGCATAACAACATAAGTCATATATCTGTAAAACATTCTCTTAGCAAAACAGCTGACATCCAATCTGAGAAACGAATTGTATTTCACTTCTTTATTAGTCCAAATTCAAGTAAGCAATGTAAAAAACTAAACAATCCAATTGACTATGTAGAAAAAGATGAACTGAAAATCTTGCGCGACATTGATAGAAACAACATATAAACACCAGTTTAAACGGAGAAAAGTAGCAATCCAGACGATAACCGTTGGTGATCAAAGGGTTACAAGCAGTGGCTTAAAGGGTTGGCTCGAAAATATCAAAGATAGTTTTATTGTGTTATGCCTTTGTTATCCGTGAGTGCAAGAGGTTGAGTTCTACAGAACGCCTGAAAATAATTTAGCTCATTAACTGTAGATTTCTTGTTTATAACAGTTTTCAGTTTTCATGTAGCAGTAACGTGGCTTACACAATTTAACTTTGCTGAAAGGTATTCTATATCACATATGGTTTAAGAAATAAACATAACTTTGACAGGCCAAAAATGTTATTATTAAGCCAATGTAAATTGTGCTCACTGAAAAGGTTGTAGCTTTCCTTGCTCAATGAAAAAAAGAATCTCTCCTTTTACATGAGGTAAAGGGTCATCAGTCAACATTTCTAGAGCAGGAACGACAAGAGCTCTTTTCTGTTAAAGCAAAAATATTTAATGCTTTAAATATGTAGTGCTTATTCCCTGTAATCTTTCTCTCATTCTGTTTGGTTGTGCTCAAGAAAAGGTAGGTATCACAACCATTTCTTTGTTGAAGTACATTTATAATTTAAATAATATCCTATAGATTTAAGCAATACTTTGCTGTTATGCAAATAAATAACATGACAAAAGCAGTGTTATGTGCGGAAAATGCATTGGTGTGACAGAATCTTCCCCGTTATAAAAATTGCAATTCATCGTTAAGATTCCGTAAAGAACTGCTACAATCAATGACTATAATTATCCTTGTAAAGAGTGTAATTTAGCCAAAGTGCTAATTCCCTGTCAAATGTAAAATTAATTGCAATCAGAGTATAATATAGCAAGTTCGTTATTTTTATATTCTTGAAGAAAGATTGTCAAATATCTGTGCAGTGTTTTAAAAATAGTAGATGGAAGAAACCAATGAGCAATTAAACAAATAAAACCGCTAATTTACATTTGCAAACTCTAGCATTGGTAGGAAACAGAGTTACCTTCTCCGTGTTATAAAATCCACCATCAATATATGCATTAATCAGATGCTCAAGCTGTTTGCTTCGTAGAAAGTCGATGTCAATCATGAAAACATAATCACTCACTGCGTTATTTTGCGCTATGTTACGAAGTTTATTTATTGGATAAAATTCCTGAAAATCCAAAAGACTGTTGCTTTATTATAAATGTTTCCACTGATAGCTTACCAAATCTTTGCGTTTTCTTATTTGATAATTATACACAGCAATATCATTTTTGTTATTTTAACTTGATATTTTAACTCTATATTTTACACCTGAGCATTTATAAAATATTGCACACATCGCAACATTAATATATCTTTGTGTTCAGTTACGTTGTGTAACAAAAAATTAACTTGTTCGTTTTTGCTTAGAATTAAATAATGAAATCCATAATAATTATTTTTAAGAGCCGTATTTCTAATTGTGGTCGAAACTTAAAAGGGACACAGTAAGTTCGGTTGAAAAAGTTTTGGTTGCACTGCTTATACAACATGTAAACTTGAGTACGTGACTTTAGATCTTGATGGTCATTGGTTTGTAATTGATAATTTCGTGCCTCTATGCAGACAGTCGCACTCAGTGTTGCCTTGTTCAAGTTTAAACACTGAATAGTTAATACCATTTAAGCTCACATGTTTGAATGATAATTTGTTATTTGTGAATTACTTACCCCTTGTTGTATGACATAATGTATGGCAATGTTTGAACGTGCCATACCTTTGAGCCAAGATTGTGTTTCTTGTATTGACTGGTTCAAGTATGTAGCACTGACGTAAACAGCAACTGACATAGAACCTATAATTTGCCATCTCATGTTATCATGGTTATACAGAAAAAAAGAAAGGAAAATATTTTACCTGATAGCTTGAGAAGTCGTATATAGGGACCCTTAGGTACAAAGAACATTTTATTTCAAATTGGAAAAGATACGCAGTAAATCCAATGCAGAGTCATTATGAATTGGAAGATTTAAAATGTAACGATATGTTGAAAAATAATTGTTGTTTAAATAGAAATTAAACTAGACTCGATACAAGCAAAGAGACAAAAGTATTAAGTACCCGTAAGTTTAAAGAAGTTTAATTCAATTGCATGAGAATATTTATATACATCCTAACTGCATATTTAAATTAAAAATACAAATAAAGTTATAACAAAATATCCCAGTCAACACTAGATATTTTAAATACAAAGAATTTACCTTTCCAATGTTTAGCCAGTTCTGTTAATCTTTCAATTCTTGTTTGTGAGAGCTGTGATAACAGACACACTCTATCATCTTGTGGGTGGGTAATATTGAAATAATTCACATATATTTTGTGCGTAATGTTAATCTCTTTATTGTATTGTTTACAAACAGAGTTGATTGTAGATTTGGAAGTGTTTTTGTTGTTTCTGCTAGTATATGTTCCATTAACTAAAAGTACGTTGCTTGACGTGTTGTTTTTATGTGTTTGTGTGGCTGTGAAATCATTTGCAGTGTTGTCGGGTAAGGACTTATTTATATCTCCGCTCGATTTGTTTAATATCTCGTTTGTTGTAAAGACTTTCTCAGGCGGAAAGTTTTTCTTGTCGATGACAACTGTCAAATATCCAGTACTCCCAAGTTTTTCTTCTAAAAATTGAAACAGTTATGTTTTATGCTAAATGTAATCACTTTCTTATATCCAATTTAAACAGAGTTTACAGTAGAATTTGAGGCATTTCTGTTTCTTTAACAGCGTCTTTTTTAGATAAAGAAGTATTTTAGTGGTTTCTGTTTCTATCATAAAATTTATTTATCGTCAAGACAATCATTTTGTGCATATTTCTGAGTAATGCGATTTTGTTTTCTTATGATTTGTTTGTTTTATGTACTTTTTAGACAAAAAGATATTTTATAGATGTCAATTTCAAGGTCAACGATATTTGTAAATACTGTTTTGGGTACAGCTACATATTTTGCGTTTTTGTTTGTTTGTTTTTTTTTTTCAGGTGAAAAAATTTAAAGGAAGTGATGTTCTTTTGGTCGTACGACCTGCCCCACATTCTTGTGTTTTCTTGTGATGCAAAATATATAATATATAATTAAAATGTATTTATGTATAAGCAACGCATATTACTCTCGTGTTTAAAGTAATGAGTGGTATTAAAATGTACCCGTTCGAGCTGGTTGGTAAAACATACGTGATGTTCCTTCGTCATCGCACAAAAATATTACAATAGATGCGGTAAGAAGACTTGTAAAAATGCACAAAACAATCACCCAATGAGAATGCATTAGTCGCTTTGCCATTTTACTCTCTAGACAAATACCTGGAAATCTGTAACATAAAATTTTCCTAATTATGCACGAAATTACTTAAAAATATAACACTACGTGAGTGGAATCGCAGCACAATTATTTTCGGAGAAATATAACAACACGAATTGCTCCTTCCAGATATCAAACGGGTTTTGATTTTATTTACTCCCACAAAGCAGCCAGACAATCCTAAATATTCTGCTCAGCGCTCGTACTAACATTTTCGTACAGTGAGAAAAACTATCGTTCCCATATCCAACTCTTTATCAGGTTAAACACAAAAAGTACTTTTTGTTGTTTTCCGCTTCATTCAAAATCAAATAACACCACCAGTATTTGCTATTGAAACGCCAATGTAAACGTCTCCGAAACGTTCGGGTTCGAATCTGCCAGAGGCGACAATGAAAGGATCGACTGATCGGGTTGGCTCACCGAAGCCAACGCGATGGATAAGATCACCTGTTATCCACTGTATCTTTCAAAATTCTTTTAATGACAACCTATAAATCATGATTATGATCATGATTAATATTGTGCAAGTATAACAATTTTCAGTGCACTTTAAAGATTGTTATATATATGACTGTACAAAGTAAGGCGTATTCACCCTATCATGCAACGCGTTTTATTGCACGCATTTGTTTTTGTGTAACGACCAAAGGTTTTTTTATACAGAGATAGCTTAGTTTTATAGTTTAGCTTAATCACTTGCATTTGTATTGTTATAAAAATAAAATGAGGCTACATAAAAGCTCACAAACTTTGATAACATAGGTCAAATTAGAAAGAAGAACAAATTCAAATAAATTCAAATTCTTTCGGAGACAATGATAGTATGATACATTAGGCCACTTCAAGTAGCATGGTTTACATATGTTGCCCAGTTGTAGCAATAAGGTAACAAATAGCTGCAGTAATATCCAACCTTACCCTCAATAGGCTACTATGTCAATTTCTGCCAATCTTATACCTGATATGGAATTCCACGTGGAATGAACTCTTTCTGTAAATCTAGTGAAAAATGCAAAATACCAGTAAACTGTATGGTGTATTATATTCGTTTATTTTCGTGAGCCGCACGTTACAACCAGAATGCAATCTAATCAAATGTATCAATCAAACCCCTGAAGTAGCTGTTGTAGTTTCAATTCAAGTTTCGAGACAGAGACATAGTTTTTAACTTTTAAATAGAACGACTAGCATTTAAGCATATCGCATATAAAACTCTCAAGTAGAGGTTAAATATTGTAAGATATCATATACGACATGCATAATTAACTGATTAAATAGTATTTAAGGAAAGAGTCATATAGATATTTTCCTGTCTTTAATACCACAAGATATTTAGCCTAGCATATAATTCGATCATCATAGCTTCTCAGTCTGTAATGAGTTGGCCAGGTTTAGCAAATAGATCAAATGCGAGAATTTTATCGCACTGTTAATAATGATCTATTCCTTGAGAGGCAAAAAGTCCAGTGTACTTACAGCCGCGACACGGTGGAGTAAAGATTTTGCCGGGGGAGGAGGCAAACAAACGTTTTTATTTTGTTTTTTTTTGCTTTGAAAGTAGCGCCATGCATAAAAAGTAAGTAGATATTTACCTAACTTTATTGTCAC
The DNA here is from genome assembly GCA_949752745.1 of Protula sp. h YS-2021. Classification (NCBI taxonomy): domain Eukaryota; kingdom Metazoa; phylum Annelida; class Polychaeta; order Sabellida; family Serpulidae; genus Protula; species Protula sp. h YS-2021. The sequence goes on along the minus strand of OX457029.1, from coordinate 66,380,270 downwards.
TTGATTTCTGTTAAAGACTGGTTTATAGTTTGATACTTGCCACAGGCATTTACTCGTGGCATTGAATTGAGGACAACTTTACACAGAAAACCTGTCATATTATCTAGCGAATTGCTTATAGATTATATCTGCCTGGCGTCCCCATGCTTGCTTAGTGTGAAATCACTTTGTTTTTCTCTATAAATAAAACCAACAGACCTTTTTGCAATTTGTTTGCATCATATTGTATGTGATAGAAAACGATCTATTCTTTTGGCAGTCAGATTAAGAGTGAGTTTTCGAATACATGCGACTAAATAATAGGCATCTTCTGTATTTTCACATACCTTGCAAGTATTTTCACTCTGTCCCAAACATTGTAATATCCCGGTTTGAAAACAGAGGAGGTAGCGGACCACAGGCCATTGCGACACTTACAGCAGGGAGCATCAAACTCCCACATTAGCGATCTGCCTTGGGTGTCAGTTGATATATTTAATAAATTTACTTAAACGCATAAAAATAGAAGGAAAGCGTGGACAACGTGTAGAAAATTAAAATGTAAAAGATCCTAAAAACATCACTCTTTTAGTAAAACAGAGGCAGATCAAAATATTTGGAGAAATGTTTATTCAGATCGAAGAAAGACCATTAAATATGGATGAAATCTCAACTGATCTTACATGACAGCCCTTATCTTACTACTACAGTAGAAAGCCACACCACCACCCCCAAAAATTACCGTTATCAGTCATTCGTACCTGTAGCTGTTTACTAACAATATCATAAGTGATTATTATTACACTTGGGGATTTTCAGTTCCCTAGCTTTCTGCTTTCGTACGACTAGGAAAGGTGTTTCCGTATGTTTCCCTTTCTCCGCCAAAACCTTGTCACGCAAACTATTCTGAGACTGCTAGGGTTAGGAAAACCAAATTCGGCAGAGACAAAATTTAGGATTTGTAGTTGGTCCAGCTTATTTTTTAGAAATCCATTAATATTAATATGTAAAAATGGACATTGAAATTTTGATACTGACACCCATTAAAAGGCAACCAAACGCTTTATTTCGTAGTTAAAGGAACTGTTATGATTATCAGCACAGGAATATTGATCGCCCGACTCTCTACAATGAGAACGATTACAGTATGTGTATCAAGCTGAAGTTGACTGCAGTGTTTGGGCTATTCCCAATTGCTACAAACTGAGTGATGCAATTTGGCTCACTGATACAGGGTGGTGAGCTTAGAAAAAGATGCTTCTTTTCGACCCTATGGGCCTAAAAGACTATATGTAAAGGGTACCTAGGTGACTTTGACCTCCTCGTTCAGCATGATTTCGAAAAAGCATTGGGCCTAAAAGACTATATGTGAGATTGACCTTGACCTCTTCGGCCATTGTCGAAGTCTAAAACCGGAAATTGATTATTATCTCGGGAACGGTTAGCGTAAGAGCGATTTTCAGCTTATTTTGTACCCTTTGGTCCTAAAAGACTGAAGGTAAGAAGTCCTTCCGTGACATTGATCACCTCAGCAATGGTCAAATGGACCTTTATCTCGAAAACGGTTAGAACTAGAGCGATTTTGAGTTTATTATCGACTTTTTGGACCTAAAAGACTACATGTAAGAGATACGTTGACATCCTCGGCCATGGTCGAAGTCAAAAACCGGAAGTTGACCATTATCTAGAAAGCGGCTAAGGATAGAGCAATTTTGAGCTTATTTTCGACCCTTTGGGCCTAAAAGATATTAAGAAGTACCTCGTTGACCTTGACTTCCTCAGTCATGTTCCAAGCCTAAAACCGGAAGTTGACCATGAATTCGGAAACGGTTAGAGATAGAGCGAGTTTGAGCTCTGTTTTGACTGTTTGGACCTAAGAGGCTATACGTAAGAGATACCACGGTGACCTTGATAACCTCGGCCATGGTCAAAGTAAAAAACTGGAAGTTGACCGTTATTCCGAAAACGGATAGATATAGAAAGATTTTTAGATTATTTCCGGCCCCGCAGGTCTAAAAGACTACATGTAAGAGATACCTCGGTGACCTTGATTTCTTCGGCCATGATCGAAGTCTAAAACCGAGAATTTACCATTATCTCGAAAACGGTTAGAGAGAGAGAGCAATGTTGAGGTTATTGTCGACCCTTTGGACCTGAAAAACATATGTAAGAGGTAACTTAGTGACCTCAACCTTAGTTCATATTAATTTTGATTTTTGAGAGTTTGGAATCGTATCTTTTATGGTCCCAAGTGTCATTTTCGTAGCTCGGTAGCGCAAACGGTCTAGTTTTAGTTTTTTTTTCCTTTTTTGCCTAAAAGACTATATCTAAGATGTACCTCAGTGATCTTGACCACATCGGTCACAGTGACGGTAAAAACCGGATGTTGACCATTATCTTGAGAACAGGTAGAGACAGATCTAATTCGAGCTAATTTCACCCTTTCAGCTTGAAAAGCGTTATGTAACAGGTACCTCTGTGTGTTCTTAACCATTTTAATCATGGTCAATGTCAAAAATAGGAAGTTCGAAAAACGTTTAGAGGTAGTGCGGTTTTAAGCTCAGTTTCGATGGTTTGGGCTTAAAAGAGAAGATAGGGGAAGATGTATCGTGGTGACATTCACCTCCTTGTTCATGGTCAGTTCTGAATTTTAAGAGTTCAGAATCGTATTTTTTGTGGCCCCCAAGTGTAATGTTCGCTACTCGGTAGCGGAAACGGTCTAGTTTTAAAATCTGTTTTCGAAATAGCGAGTAAATCGTTGGCTGAGTTCAAAATAAAATTGTGTAACCGAAGCGCACAACTGATGAGGATTTGAATGTTGATTTTTCTTTGACAAATCGTAATAAAACCCCACCGTTTGTCTGCATAAACACCACAAAGAAACTTTATCCCTTTCCATTACAGGAGTTTCTTAAACAGCTTAATTGAAATAAGGAGATTAATGACGAAATTATATCATCTGAATCAACTTATCCCGTTGTCTTCAGTAAAATCACTCATTACTCACAACGCCAACGACTCTAAATTTACTTCATTTAATAAGGAAACCCACTTTATTAGAAAATATTTATGAGAAAGGTTTGCGTAGCTTAACTAGCAGCAGCAATAATAATTCACGCATGTTTGTGCTGTGTGTAAAAAGCGATCCCTCAATAGAAACAAAGGCGGCTGTCTGTCATTTCTTGCAAAAGAATTATGGGCCTAAATATAGCATTGATTTTTGTTAAAAAATCACTGGCATGTTTGTTTTAGAAAATCATACACGAAAAGACAAGTTTTATAGAAGCTTAATAATACAACGCGATGTACAAAAAACGCCAAGCTTTTGTCTGTGCAATTCAAAATTATTCAAACATAACTAAGTGAGATACAAATATAACTAGGTGTGAAATAGGAGCCACTTTATGAGACTTTTGTCACAACGTTTGCGAAGATATTGTCTTCCATGCCTTATGCAAGTGAATCAACAAAGCCATTTTAGCTAATGTTTACCCGCACAAAATTATGTTTGCATAATAAACATGGAATACAGAATAATGTTGTTGAGGTTTCTCAGAAAGGGTGGATTGTTTATCCTTTAAAATTTGGGCTGATTTAGACTGAAATATACAGGTACTAATAAATCGAATGTTCTATCAATAAATATACGACTTTTTGTGTTGCAACACATTCTTTAGGACTATTTGTGAAGTTGCGGAGTTATTTGTAACTGGAAACTACAAGGAGTGTCTCAGGAAAACCTAGAAAAAATCGGCATCATTTCAATGAAACATTAGAAGGCGTGGATGATTCTATGTACTTTTGGATGTGGATGGATATTACACTGAGAGTTGCGTAATAACCAAGCAAGAAAATTAAAAGAAATACTAATTTGAGTAATAAGTCAAAAATGAAGAAAAAGCATGCGCTATGATCTTCGTGACGAGACTCTAAACTCTAAAAAGCACCAAATAAGAAGACTAAATTGCTGATATATTTCTGCGACACAATGCTAAGTCGCATGGAAAATATGGAAAAAAATTAGATAACAAATTTGCGGATATCTGCAAGAAAGTCCAGTTTACAGTGACTAATTCGATAAAATTAGAATAAAAAAGTAAGAGTAAACGTTTTGGTGATTAAATGGATACGTTGTGTTTTAAACGGGGTATTTGCAAAAGCGGAGTGACAAGAATCAATCCAACAACTTCTAAAAATAAATCCGGCACAGGCTCCAAAAGACATTCAGAATAAAAACAAATCGGAGGCTGAATTGTTAAAAAGCGAAACAGAAGAGTGGAAGCAACAAAATAGAGGAAAATCACATGGTCGCTAGATCATCCAGGACGATTTGGTCAAAAGCGACTAGATTTGTGAACGGAACGCAAAAGATATGGGACCTATAAGCTGTTCAGGACGATTTTGTCAATAAGAGCCATTAGATTTGTGAACGGAAGGTTAAGTGCAAAGTGACTCGATCGCTAAGCCATCCAGGAGGATTTGGTCAATAAAAATGACTAAATTTATGAACGGAACACCACGTGCAAAAGAGATCTGATCGGTATACCATCCGGGTGGATTTAGCCAATAACAACAACAACCTAGTTTGACCCTAATTACAGTCAATAATAATGGACCTCAAAGAAAGAACACAAGGCAGCAGGAAAATGGGTCATCTTTTCAAAACAGTAATGTGGTAGCTTGTATCATCATCAAGTTTTAATTATTTTCAATGTTTCTTAATACAACGCACATATCACACAGGAACATTATCACAATTTATTTAAATGTACATCCAATATTATAACACATACGGGCACTAGATATTGTAAGTATCTCGGCTCGCCTCACCTATTACCATTTCTGTCAGAATTCCTATCAACCATAACGAGATTGATATTTCTCACCCGATTATCATGGTACTTGTTTACACCACATACTGGGTCTTTAGACCATAGGTTGCGAGGTAAACATACTCTTTACTGACTACCACATCATCATCAACCATTTACTGCGCTGGCGTGTTCATATTTATCTACAAAACATGAACATACTCTGACCTTTTGCAACGATTTTAATTAGGGATGTCAAAATGCAATTTAGTGTTAAAGACTCTAAATAATATCTGGAAATGGCTTCTGTTACGCCAGTTGCGTGGAATTTGGTATCAAAGGCTCACAAATAATATCTGAAAATGACTCTGGATTATGGAAGCGTCCATCACAGAAATGGACTAATATTTATATTTAGTAAACCTAAACCTTTTGCCATGTCTGTTAGTCATATTTCCCGAAACGTAGAAAGGTGTGAAAAAGGCCAAATGAATGAATAGAACTAGTGTTAGATCAATTAATGTGATTTCTGCACCTGAACAATCTCAAAATATTTCAAATTCTTATTTGTGAGTTTAAATTTACAGATTAAAAAATAAACAAACACACACACACACATACACACAGACACACACACACACACACACATATATATATATATACATTTTTTTTAGGAAAAGTAAATTTTAAAAAAGTGAACTTAATGGAACTTTTGGTCACAGATACTGACTGGAATAAATAAACATTACCATATATGGATAGTACACCCTAAAACTCCTAAGTTCATGTGGCGCAAGAGAACTGTGTTGGATTGCTATTCATTATGTGTATTAATACCGGAATTTCAAGAGCAATAATCTACACCAAGGTCGAATTGTTCGCTATTGGAAACCGATCTAGGGGCCTGTCCCCATCAGCTGATTCAATTCAAAGTGTCATTCAGCAAGGCATAGTGAAATCAAGGGGTTTAAGAGCTGGTACAATTAAACGAGTATCTACATACTCTGGACATAATTTTAGAAAGGTTCAAAATTCCGCTAACAGTTCGACCCGTTCTTATCTGAAACAAATAGAATTTCACGAACATGTACCGCAAAAAGAATGCTTTTCAATCGGTCTTATTAACTGCCAGTCTTTGAGCAACAAATCAGATATTCTGTTGGAGCATATCTGCAAAAACTCGTTATCACTATGCTTTTTAACCGAAACATGGATGCCAAAAGATCTGTCTGACGATCTCTCTCTAAGATCTGCAACTCCCAATGGTTATTCATACTATCAAAAACCAAGGCAGAATGGTCAGCGCGGTGGTGGTGTGGCAGTTATCACGCAAAAATCCATTAAAACAACGGATATTACAGCCGCCTTCAAAACTTATTCATCTTTTGAATTTATCGCCACTCAGTCAGTAATTCGGGGAGAAAAGATTACTTTTTATACAATCTATCGACCTCCTCCCTCAGTCGCCAACAGGCTGAAATTCAAAGATTTTCATACCGAGTTTGCAGACTTTTTAGAAAATATTGTTTTAACTCCAGGAAAAATATGTATTCTTGGTGACTTTAATATTCACTGGGACGTGTCAAGCCACCCTAAAAAAAATCAAAACTTGAACAAAAACGTGTTACATACAGAAAAATAAAAGATATTGATATTGACTTATTTTGCCATGATGTCGAAAATGCAAAATATTTTGTCACGACCTGGCGATACAGCGACCACCCTTTTAGAAAGATACAATTCCTCTCTGTGTAATATTTTGAATAAACATGCACCAGAAAAAACATCAGTAATTACCATTCAACCTGGTTCCCTGGTTTTCGAAGGATATTGCCATAGCCAAGAGAGAAAAAAGAAAAGCGGAAAGGACCATGCGAAAATTCAGAACTCCAGAAAATGTCAGTCGTTATCGACAAGCTAGACTTAAATTTGTAAACACTATTCAGAAGGAAAAACAATCTTACTATTCGCAACAAATCAATGATTGTGTATTTGACCAAAAAAGCTTTTTAAGGTACTAAACGAGTTACTGAAAAGCAAAAAGAAAAACCGTTCTACCCGAACATTTATCTAAAGAAGATTTGGCAGAGAGGTTTAGCAACTTCTTTTCGGATAAAATCACAAAACTTCGAGAAAAACTGGACGAAAATTGTAGCGCATATATTCCAAATTCAGAACCAGCTTGTGATACGAAACTACCGTCTCTCACGACCTACACCAAAGATGAAATTTTTAAAATTATCGCCAAGACAAGTAATGCTACCTGTACTCTGGACCCCATACCAACTAGTCTTCTGAAACGGTGCTTACCTCACCTGCTACCCACTATAACTGATATCGTGAACTTATCATTGAAGGATGGACATTTTCCAGCTACATTAAAACAAGCACTGGTCAAACCGCTCATTAAGAAAGCAACTCTCAATCCGGAAGAACTAAAAAATTACCGACCAGTATCCAATATTCCGTGGATTTCGAAAATAATAGAAAAAGCAGTCATTAAACGTTTGGATACACACATGTCACAAAACCAATTACACGAAAAATTTCAATCTGCATATCGTGCTGGTCATGGAACGGAGGCAGCCCTGGTGCGTATATTTGACGATATCTTACGCGCGCTTGACGATAAGCGTGGCGTTGTTTTAGTTGTGTTGGACCTGAGCGCGGCATTTGATACAATTGATCATGCAGTCCTGATGCAAAGGCTTCATGAGCGTCTGGGTATCGAAGACACCGCTCTTAAATGGTTCTCCCAATATCACACTGGAACGTCGCAAGCGGTTATTATAGATGGCGCACTATCCGACCAGATCTGTCTTTCTTTCGGTGAGCCCCACGGTTCTCTAATGGATCCCGAGGATTACAAAATTTACACCTTGCCTGTGGCAGATATCACACGACGCCATGCAGTTAACTTTCATATTTATGCGGATGACACTCAAAATTATGTACAATTTCGACTAAATGATCGTACTGATTTTAGAAATTAGACTTTGGATGTCACTCAACAAATTAAAGTTAAATGACTCGAAAACCGAAGTGCTTGTTATGACTCCAACATCACACGTTACTAGTTTTAGTTTGGATAGCATTGTGATTGGTGAAACCCATATTAGCCCAACAGATAGTGCAAAAAACATTGGAATAATATTTGATTCACATTTGACACTAGAAAAGGAAATATCGCAGCGCTGTAAGACGTGCCTATATTATCTCAGAAACATTCACTCCATACGGCCATACATCTCACAGGACTCCTGTGAAAAGCTAGTACATGCACTGAAATCCTCCAGGTTGGACTACGGCAATGCAATACTATATGGTCTTTCTAAATGCCGCATCAGTCAGCTACAACGGATACAAAATATTGCCGCTCGCTTAGTGACCTGCAACAGAAAATATGACCACATTACCCCCATTTTAAAATCGCTACATTGGTTACCAGTTCATCGCAGAACTGAGTTTAAAATTCTACTATTGACATTTCGGGTTATCCAGGGCACAGCTCCAGAATATCTATGTGAACTACTCTCACCTTACCAACCTTCTAGGACTCTGCGTTCAATACATAAGAATCTGTTAAATGTGCCAAAATCCCGGACAAAAACCTATGGTGATAGGGCCTTCTCTGTTTCGGCACCGCGACTGTGGAACAACCTACCAACTTCCCTATGTTAAGAAACGAACTACCTGTCTTTTAAAAAGAAACTAAAAGCTTTTTTATTCAGTATTACATATCTGTGATAACAACCTAGTCAGTCTTTTAGCCATTTTACTATGTGATCAGTTATTTTTATATTATTGTATTGTGTCTTTGAATATCTTTTAGAACTAGGCACGTAAAATCTATTTACTATTTACTATAAATGTTGACTCAAAGGTTTATGAACCATTAGCACTACTGAAATATCTGATTAGTTATTCCGATGGATAAGCCAAACAAATAATTAAAAAGCGCGTTCTCCTGGGCCACCAAGGCTATCCACTTGCGCTGGAGCTTCTAAATGTACGCTACGGTCACATGTCATATGCTGATGTTTAGAAGACAGATTAAACAGCCAATAGAAATGATGATGGGAATAAGCGATGGAACTTAAGTGCAGAATACTGCGGAGTATGTAAAGAAGCTAAGAAAAGTATGTTTTGCTAAAGGATACCATCCAAGATCTTCCGAGGTTTTAGATCCATAATTTCTAGGAAGACTTGAAACTTTTAAATTACACCTTACTTATTCACTATCGGGATTCTGAACAGTCAACAGAAGCACTTAATTAAATTCTAAAGATCTTCTAGCAAATTATACCAATGTTTTACCCAATACACTGTCACTGTTTTCTACACGACACATGTGACATGTATAAATGGCTTTCTGTGTTTCTAAATACAGCCAAAAGGATCTGACAATAAAAGTTGTTCAGTTGAGTTGATTCCAAACATTGATATTTTTCAAGTTGTGAAAGAAAGCGATGCACCCCACATATCCAAAGGACCATTAGTAACCCTGGCATGTGTTTTTTTTACTAAATATACTAGTCTCAGTTTCAAAGAAATGATAAACATTACATCTTACAATAATTTGCATTCTGCTTTAATATACAGTTGCAGTTTTTTGTGATACTGCAGTATATTTTTGTCAGCGACAAAGCTGTTCATTTTCTGTAAGATAGGCAAAAGCGTGAGAATTTGTTGGTAGAAAGTTGCATAATTTGGCAGTATTTCTAGGTTGCCAGGTAAGTTTTAGATATTATGGCATGAAAAATATCTAAATAAAATTTAAATATCAAGACGAAGTCTCGCGCCTTATTTCCTCCCACTTTGTAAAAAGTTCAAACGGTATTGTGAAAACGAAATGTTTGAAAAATAGAATACGATTTTCTCACACGATTTAAGTCAATTTCACTACTTTGAAGATTTTCTGTCCAGAAGCAAGACGCAGATAAGTTTTCAATTTAACGAGCAAAGAGCAACGTGAAATTTAGCATTTCTATGTCCATGACCTATGTGAAGAATTGATTTATGTTGATTTTACTTTGTGAAAATATTCACTATGACTGTGTGCGTTGTTTTACTGTTCGTTATTTTGACACAAAATGAAAACAAAACACTAAATACGAAATGTAATTAGGTGAATAGATGCTTCAGATATGTACACACAGATATATATATATATATATATATATATATATATATATATATATATATATATATATATATATATATATATAATTGGTCATGCATAAGATAATTTTTTTTGCTTAGTTTGGATTGAGACACTTTGACACACCTGCGTTTTATTTACATACACAAATGTAAATATTATATATATTATATATATATATAATTGGTCATGCATAAGATAATTTTTTTTGCTTAGTTTGGATTGAGACACTGTGACACACCTGCGTTTTATTTACATACACAAATGTAGAAACACAACTTTGAGATCTAAGCAATAATTACGTCAAAGTATAATTAAATACTTTTTGTAGCAGAAATGTCAAGCTTTCTGCTTCTAAAAACAAAATCGTCTTTGCATCAAAAGCGGCATTGTCACGCTTAAGTAAGCGTGTGTCTTCCACTGGCGTCCCTGACTACAATTAATCTGCGCCGCATGGATCACATCTAAGTCTGGATTATGTGAAGTGGAATGCGATTTCCTCCTCCGAAAGTGTTTGTCCAAGCTCTGGCAATGTCTCATTTGGGATGTGGCGCTCGAGTACGGCGAAAAGCGGGTCAGGACAAGATGCGGACGTTTTGCTCTTGGAGACACTGTTGCATAGCTCTCGCTAAATGAAATTTATTTCGAACATGCCATAGATATGAACAATTGTCTACGCTCGAAAAAAAAAGAATTTAATGCTATAAATTTTAATTTAAAGTTTCTTCCAGGATGGAAATTACAAACGCCAGTTATAGAACATAATGTTCACGTTTGTAATGTGCATTTCTTCCTTTTTGATTCTTAAGAATTGTTATAATAGTCGATATTATAATCTTGGTACTTAGACGGGGCAGTCACTACCTAAGATTTCATGACTACATGAAGCACGTGATGAGCATGAGTTCATGTTGCACATTATGGCGAAGCGCAATTTAAGGAGTGTTTTATTGCAACAAAGGGTTATATTTGCAAAATTGTTTTAAATGAGTCACATAGATGAATATTACACACCAACATAAAACAGTTTCAACAGTGTAAATTACACTGTTCACATCAATTGTAATATATTTTCCAACCAAATATCGACGTCGAATTGACGTCGGAATCCGACGTTTGGTAATTGGTGTTTCGACTACAACTCCTGAGGGTATTACCATGCAGCAAAATGGATCCTTTGCGACAAGATTTTTGCGTCGTCTCATATTCTATTCTCACACAACAACCCAGCGTTTACTTTGTTTTAATTATAGCTAAATAATTAATTAATTATAATAATAATTATAGCTAAATAATGAATACAAGTTACTTAAATATCAAGTGTAAAACTATTAACAAAAGCGTTTCAGTAAAAACAAAAAGCAATAAATATAAATAGAAAATACTGTAAATTATTAACGAATTCAGAAGGAAAACACCCAGCACCCAAGTAATAAATCCTGATATTTTTACTAATATTGATGGTTGCATGTAAAAGCACTTACTTTTTGTATTAAAGTGAGGCTGCAGCATTTATGTGGCTGTAACGTGCATTCAAATCAATATTTTTCTAAAGCCGTTTGAAAAAATGCCTTGTCCTCCTGCATTAGCTGTATAAAAATATCTTGCTAAACATAAACACTAACAGTGGCCTAATTATGGCAAATATCCATGAGACGTACAACAAAAATATGTTCAGTTCAAGGACAGATACTTAAAGGACTATGCTAGGCGTGTATTACTGAGCCGTACCAGGTTAACGCGACAAAAGAGAAAAGGCAATTTAAAATTTTGTTTTTAATGAAGCGCGAAAAATTTTTTATAATGATTTGCGTAATTTCATTGGACAGTAATTGGGTCGAACAAAGCATTATGACGTTTACCCAACGTAATAAAATAATATATATATAGTGTATAAGCCGACTTAAGGGGACTGTGCTACACACATAAACAAACCACTCCAAAGGGCCATTTTGTTTAGTATTTATTACATTTTTGCCTACCAAAGTAATTTTAAGGAGTTTAAATATCACTTGGCACTATTTTGTCTTAACAATATAAAGATCTTGAATATATTCATGAAAAATATATAGTCTCCTTATTGCTGGTTGCATATTTCAAAGTGTATAAACCGACTTAAGACGACCATGCCATATATAAACTTAAAGAAACATTTTGTTTATGATTCACTATTACTTAAATTATTTGCTTACCAAAGTAATTTTGCAGAGTTTAATGTCACGTAGCAATATTGTAACGTATAAACATGAAACATCTTGCACATATCTGCATGCAAAGTAGAACCAAATGTATATAGTGTCATCTCTCAAGGCTGTCGTACATGCGTATAACATGTCTTCTATGCATGCATATACATAACAAATAATAATGATAATAAACAAAGATTTCAGATAAATCTTTAAAACACCTAACTAGTAGCAACATTTACTACTTTGGAAGACCAAATATACATAACTTTTAACCACACCCTTTGGTCGCCTAAAATGCCATGGACAATATACAAAATATACATAGACCAACTATTCTGTATGTTTTTTGCTACTTAAGACAAAAAAGAAGAAAAAGTCACACACATTTTCTACAACGTCCTAAGTACTATATATAAGGCATGGTCGCCCTATGATTGGTTTCAGATCTAGATTGCAATGGGCACGACAGAAATGAAAGAGGAGGCGGTATTTCTCCGTCCGCTAAAAAGCTCGAGTGAACGAAAAAGGAAGAAAATAGGCCAGTAATTGCAAAAATAATCGTCCAGTTATCCAAAGCATTTTTATTCAAAGCAAAGGTTGATTATTTTATGAACTTAAGACGTCAAAATCAGTAAATAGTGTTCGGCGTTAGCATCTTTGTGCAAGAAACACTTCGAATACTTCAAAATGAAAGAAGTGTTATGCCATATAAATATTTTGTAAGCCAGTAAGACATTTTCTGTGAAGAATTGTGGTCAATTCAAATTTTATGGAAATTTTCAAAACTAGAAAAGTCTTGTTTTGGTCGAGACTGGTATTTCGAGAAAATAATTGAATTTAAAAAAAGTGAACAGGAAACAAGATGAGTTTCTTCTGCGGAATGGGTGCCGTAGCACATTTTATCTACAGGCTAAGAATTTTTTGTAAACGGTTTTGTAAAAGGGTGTAGATTCTCTTCTGACGACCAATAGACACACTGCCTCTTATCCGTTGTTCTCTGTTGTTCTGGGTAAGGGCCTTGAACCACATGTAACAAAATTTTGCATGTTTTTCTAGTAACACAAGAGTCAAATGACTGTCTGCGACATTTATTGTACTGTTTTAATCTTACTGAGACATTTACTGCTGCTACTTCTACAGCCAGCGCTACCACTTCTACAATCAGCACTATCTACTTCTACAACAGACACTACCATTTCTACCACCAGCACTACTAATTCTAACAAGCACTACTATTTCTAAAACTACCACTACCTCTACCACTACCCAACATCTATCTGAAAACATAGAGGGCGTGATGGGTTTCGGGACTTTAGGTTTGTTTTCTAAGTCAGAATTTTTGTCGTTAAATATATTAGAGCAGAGATTTTAAACTCCTGAATCTACAAATTACATCAACTAAACTTCAATATGTAAAGCAAATAATATTCTAGCAATACTGTATGAATAAACTTTGTAAGTGTTTTATAATGTTCATGTTGAAGCTTGAATGTTTTGGCTTGGAACGGGAGAGAGGGATGCGGATTCATTCCGAACTGCACTCTATTTTGGTTTTCTGAATGCGTTTAACGCACCTGCACTCACAAATATGTAATTAAGTAAAAAGTATGTTTTATACAATATGACACTCTGCGTTTAATTGGATGAATTTCAGTGCTTTGCAAACCTGTTGCTATGACAGAATCACTGCACCATGCTATGTTTACATTTGAGAATATATATAATATAATATTATATATATATATATATATATATATATATATATATATATATATATATATATATATGTGTGTGTGTGTCTGTGTGTGTGTGTGTCTGTGTGTGTGTGTGTATGTGTGTGTGTGTGTGCATGTAAATTTCAAACTTTTTTTAGTCGAAATTACCCTCTCTGCTCTTTGTAACGAACTAACGATATGCGTGGACGAAACGTGTCATAATTAACCTCACTTTCTCCAAGCTTTTTATACACATTGAAAGGCATATGATGCCAAGTGCCATATCTCCTCCCCCGACCCGCACCCCCCTCCCTCCCCACCGCGGTAGTACAGCTTACAAATTAAATCTGTTTTGAACTGGCGAACTTTCCTGCTTTAAGAGACCAATTATTACTAATATAATTAGCATATATTTGCATCTAAGCGCATCACAGAGTTCCCTACAAATGCCAATGTTAAATTTACACAAAGAGCAGTAAGCTAAAATGAAATCAGAATACTTTGCAGAAGTTTTAAGAATGCAAAAAAGCAAAGAAAAACGCCATTAAAATTATTTTGGAACGTAGAAGTGGGACCAATTATGACTAATATAATTAGCATATATTTGCACCTAAGCGCTTCACAGAGCTCCCTACAAATGCCAATGTTAAATTGACACAAAGATCAGTAAGCTAAAATGAAATCAGAATACGGCACAAAAGCTTAAGAATGCAAAAAGCAAAGAAAAACGCCATTAAAATTATTTTGGAGCGTAGAGGTGAAATCAAACAATATTTTGGACTGTCATTCCTTTCAAATAGCCTTTATAATGTACGTTGAAGTTTGTTAGAAGTGATTTGAAATCCTGTTGTTAAACAAAAATTGCGGGCTGCTGTACTTCTTCGACGTCATTGCCATCGTGGTCAGCGCTGGAAGTTGTTGGTTCGCCTTGTTTGAATTCACCGACAGTGCTCGCAGGGAGCCAGTCATTTGCACCCACAGGAAGTCTCCCATCTGTGGTCGTGGGAGTTCCACCATTTACTTCTCTTTGGCGTCTCTCTTGGTCATTCGAACGATTTTCATCATGGTTGTTTGTGTGAGTTTCTACAGAAAGGGATTCAGTCGAAGGGACAAAGTCATTATGCAATTTCCATAAATTCAAATTTAATTTTAGAACTTTAAATAATTCGAGAATCTTGTGTAAAAGAAGGTGAATGGGGTGTTGGAAGGGAAGGCAGCGAACGTCATTCATGAACAGTGTACTTTGCTAAAGATAATATATTTAAAACGCTCTTGAACATTTATTCCAACATTTATTATTGAAATTTTAAAAAAGGATCTTTATAATCATAGTTAAATTTATGTTAAGGCAAAAAATGGGACATAGAAAGAAAAAAGAATGACATAGCGCTTAAATGGGTTTTTTATGTCAACAATTGTCGGAATGTTATAAATTCCGTTAAAACTAGAGACTAACCATGAGGTGGTTCATGGCGTTCGCTTGCGGAAGGAGGCTGCTCTTTCACAGTGCGCACCCACAGTTTCTGGCCAGCTTGAAATACGAGAACAAGAGCTCCTTTAATACCAGCGCGGAAATGGGTTTGTATTAAAGAGATACGTGTGTGTGGTAATGGAAATTGATTGAGGTTGTGGGTTGAGATACAGTTTCGAGTCAGGGAAAGTGCTTGCCCTGCGATGCTAATAGCAGTATCGAACTTCGATTTTCCAACTCACATTAATATCTATATCTATATATATTTGTTCTACACTATATTAAAATTCCATATATATACATATATAAGCACATATATACATATATAACCACAAGCAATGATTCCTTTTGCTATTTGATTCATTTCTCATTTCATTATTTTTTTTAATTAAATGACTATTTCATTAATATAAGTATTTTAAAATTATTTGTATGCTCTATGTCAAAAATTGAAAAAACCTTAAACCTGCAAATCCAAAGAGAACAATAAGACCTTCCTTCACTGAAGAATATAAAATTTTGAGTTTAGATAGCTTTTGTTGCTCGAGCATCCGGAAGTTGACCAGCATGTGGGTACCAAGGATACTGTTTTCTTTCCCGAACACATCGAAGATGAAAAGGGTCCGATCATCATCTTTTGTGATAACTCCATCTTTGGGAGTGAGTCCTATTCTGGTGCCATTTTCAAACGTGGCCTGTATGATGAGACCTGGTGGGTTTCTTAGTTGTTTGCTGATGTCTGCCACACCAATAAACCCCCCGAGATGCAGTAGTTTAAACGGAGAGCCGTCATGTGATGTCATAATGGAACTGGCGATGGTAGATGGCCCCGGGGAGAAGGGGTACTTGGGGCTGACCATCAGTCCGTTCCTTACTGTCACATTGATGTTGTCAATGCGCACATTTGACGTTACTAAAACACAATAACAATTGTAAATTGAGAAAAAAACATTAAAAATAACTTGTGCATTCTGGAATGAATTTCGGGGACTATTTTTGGCACAATATTAATTGATCGCACAAAGAAAGAAGTAGTCTTTCCAATAAGTTTACATTAAAAGGAACAAATAGTTAAGGGCTTGAGGAACACGACAAAACGTCGCATCGCTGACTGTGGGTGAAAAAAGCACATTCGAAGCAACCCTCCTGCCCATCACCTCAGGAAGAGGACATTGATACATATAATTTATGCAAGCCATCTAGAGAAGCAAAGCATTACATTACGAACTTTGTTGCTAACTGTTAACTGATTTTTTTTTAAATTCTATTGACTGGGTTTTATTTGAAATGAATAATGAAAACTTTGTTTTATAAAGTAAGAAGCTACTGAATAAAACAAAGTAAGAGCGGAAATTTGAACTTACAGTTTGAAACCGCGACCATTATCGATGCAAACGATCCCATGTTCTGTTTAATTTTATATTCTATTAATCTTTTTGCTATGGTGCTAATCTATTTTATATCCTGTTTGTCTCTTCGGTATCTTATCAATCTCTTTGATATCTTGTCAGTCTATGTTTAAAAGAATGTGAACTGTGTTCTGTTGAAGAATATCGTGCAAGTGCTTTGAAAATTATTGCAACAAGCTGTAAGTGCATTTCGAAAACACAATAAATAATGTACAGTTAATCAAAACAACACATTTGCTTTGTAGTGAATTGTCATAACAAGACCTCCTTGAAATTAAAATAAATGAATAGCACTGACGTTTCTTGATTTGAAAAAAGGAAAACAAAGTGAGCTACAATTATAAACCTTCTTGTTTCAAAATGGTTCTGAAATAAATAATTTCGCATACCTTTCCAAAAGTAATTTGATCTGATTGTACTTCAGTTTATTATGTTAACATTATGCTACTACACGACAAGTAATTTACATATTAGTAACACAGTAACCAAAAGTAAAATCTAAAAGCAACTTTTTGGAAGTCTGTAATCAAGCTGTTCTGTGCTTCATTCTAAAGTGGATCCGAAGGCCAGTTTATTTTGCGTAGTCAATGCAACCAAACCACAACATTAACTCTGGCCTACTTTGATTGTGATTGATCGCGACCATAAAGTTTTGATTCCATACTTAACCTGCTTGACCGGATGACCCAAGGATGGGAGTACTGTGAAGGAGGCTGACCACATCATGACTGCCACTCTGTTGACTACCATGCTAGATACAAATTTTCCGACGCATAAACACTGTGTCGCTTTTCCGTACATACAGAAATGAATAACATTGAATAACCTATTCTTAATGTTTAGAACTGGGCCATTGTACACTGGCGGCGAAAAACATAATGTGACTGACAGCTATAAGCGTGTGAACTTTGTATCACAGGGAAACATGTAATGCTTGTCAGCATTGTTAAATTAAAAATGCATTGTTAAATAATCATGCATAAAATATGGTTTGAGTAACTTAGTGGCAGATGAAGTTTCCCTTGCTGCTAAACTTCACCGACAGATGGAGTTCCTGTTTACTAGTAGATTGGGTGCTGTTGCCGCTAGTTTGAGCCCCTTACTATTCAGTTCATATCCTGTTAAATTGATAATACTTACTGTTAAATTGGGTCTAATTACTTCTGGATTGAGTTCTCTTTCTCTCATATCGTGTCCTCTTTCTGATGGATTTATTCCCTTTATTGGGGAACAGAGCAACGTTTCTCCTGAATTGAGTCACATTAATGATGAATTGAATTCTTCTTACTGTTAAATCGACTCTGGTCACCTTACTGTTTGGAATGAGTTTAGTTTAGTTTAGTGCTGGGTCGAGATCCCTTCTTGCTAGTTCCAGTTTCTTCTCTGCTACACCCAGTCGACTTTGCTGCTAGGTCGCCTTCCTCTTACACCTGATTAAATCCGTTTTCTGCCAAGTCGGGTACCCCTTCTCCTAGATCGAGGGCTCTTACTGTTGAATTGGGTCTCCCTTAACGTCAGGCCGTATCCCTCTTACTGACATATAGAGCAAGAGCACTCTGGCAGCAAGAGTGACAGGATCTAGCAGTAAAGGAACTCAATCCGGCAGTGTCGCTTACTCGATAATTTATGATAGACCATGATCAAAACAGTGAAAAAAATTACGAATTTCAGGGAACAACTAGAATGCATTCTTTAACAGTTTTTTATGCCTTGAAGTATCGGTGCACTGTGGTCGAATCTCTTTCGAATACAAGCGCAACATAGAATAAAATCACCCCAAATCCCGAATGGACTAGATTGGTGTAGAAATTTATTTTCTGAAGACACCTCTTCGGGTGCGTGTATTTGTGTGCTAGATGCTAATAAACCGAAGAAAATAAGTTGACTATATGGTATCTTATATTTTTGTCTCGTGTTTTGTGTGTGGAGGACATAAGAAGTGAGAGCGAATTGAGTACATAGCAAACAACACCTCGCCCAACCCAACCCCACCCCATCCCAAATCAATCACGCATATTTTTTTATTTCAGATGTCAAGAAAGGCTTTTCTATCAGTTTCTATTTTAGAAGCATAAATTTACCAATGTGAGCACTTGTGTTTCCATTGTTTCTTCTTGTTGTAATTTGTCTTTATAGTTTGTGATAACATCTTGTACCTCGGTGGGGAAATAAGCGCTTTTTTTCTTTTATCTTGATACATGTTTAGCCAGTTTTAAAAGTTCACCCTACATATGATGAACCTTAATTTATGCCTAATGCATATGGCAAACCCCATATACTCTTACATTGAACAAATAAACGCCACAGATTGGAGACTGGTGACAAAGCAAAAATTTAGTAAATTTAAGTTTAATGGAACTAAAAAACTAAATTGAAAAGTCCTACTTCGGCCCAGTGTAGTTTTTCGAGAAGATGATTGAAAGTTAAAATAAGTTTTTTTAAAAAAACGGTAGCCGGAAGGAGAGGGAGACGAGGATAGAATTTTTTGTAAAACGTTTTGTTAAAGCGCGTAAGTTCCTTATCAGGGATCCATAGACACACTGCCTGTAATTTGTGGTTCTTTCTGTAAGAACGTAACAATTTTCGAAAGAAGTCAAATTACTGTCTGTGATATTTATTGAAAGTACTCTTCTAATCTTACTACGACATTTACTGTTACTACCTCTACTATTAGCACTTCTAGTTCTACAACAAGCACTACTACTTCTACAGCCAGCACTTCTACTTCTGTAATTGTTAATTTCGCCACCACTACAACACAGCTGCCCGAAACAATAGCTTAGCAATTTTGCTTTTATTTTCTAAATGACGATTTTAGTGTTTAAAAATATCGGTTGTTAGGGCAGGAATATTACACTCCACAATCTACAAATGACATCACATAACTTTTAGCTGTGAAAAGCCATCACTATTCCAAAATATTGTATGAATGAACTTTGTCATTCTTTGGTAATGTTCATGCTGCGGCTGGAATGTTTTCCAGTCTGGAAGGAGTTGGGACGCTTCCAACAAACCGATTAACCCATAAAGTACATAGACGCACTTTTGAATGGAAGCGGCTGTTTAGTTTTCTTTCTCTGAGTGCACTTACGAATACATAATTTAGGAAAAAGTATGTTTTTATACAATCTGAAACTATATCATTTTTCATTGGATAAAATTAACACTGGGTATCCGTTTGGTTAAAAGGGATGCTTTTCTGACTTATCGGTTTGCGTTGACAGTGGTTTTAAAAACTGATGGACGCATGTTAACAAGTTTATAGGTGAGTGCTCGCCGAGAATATTTTGTACTTACCTTACCGAGCGCGCGATGTAGTTTTTAGTAGCCTTCTTGCTCTCAGTGTCACAATGTATTAGTATAATGAGTACAGCGTTATACAATTAGTGGTACCACTGTCATAATGCACAAATGTAATGACAAAGTTGTTAAAATCTTCACTAAATCTGTCAAATTTTAAGAGCTCCTATAAAACTAAACTTATGAAAGTACAAACCTTAAAAATAAATGTTTGTAATACAACAGAACAACGACTAGTGTGTCATTTAGACGAAAATATATGTTACACAGCATTCTAAATAATGTCAATGTCAGAGATGTCAGAGATTAACTACTAATTTTGCTACACAATTATTTATATATTTTATGTATTTTATGCATTTCATGTATAAGGTTCAAACTTTTTCTAATAATGATAATGCACTCCCTACTCACCCCTACCCATACGAAACCCGGATATGACATTCACTTTGGTTGTTTGTTGTGTGTTAAGAACATTCAAGTTAACTTACCACCTATAAATAAGGATAATGGCACAGCTCCCAGGGGAGGGGGAGGAAGGAGGTGGGTGCTTCCGTAAAAACTCGTTGCCATGCGTGTCTGCGACTTTTTAAAGATGACCCCTAAACGGTTAGTGCTAACTTTGAAATGATGCCCCTTACTAAAACCAAATGTGGAGTGTAATTCACAACAAACTCCCCCTTTGTGCGAAAAGGAAAACTGAGTGAAAATAACCGCTGTTTTTCTAATAATATTAGCATTCCTCGCGAATCGCGCCTCGTCTCCCACTTTTTGCGTTTTGTTTGGAACGCATGATACCAAGTGCCACCTTCTCCTGTGGGTGTACAGCACACAAATTAATAAATCACTATTAAAATCTGCTACAATTGCTACCAACAAACTTTCGATGTTCCGTTTACACGAAAATTGGTAAACTAAAAAGAAATCGCAGTTCAGCGCAATGGTTAAAAATGAAAGAAGGTGAAGAAAAGCCACATTAACGTTATTTTCGAGCAAAGATTACTTGGGGCTGTCACAATCTTTATAATTTAAGTTGCAGTTTTGTTACAGTGCCTTGAAGTCGGTTTTAAACAAAATTGAGGGTCTCTATACCCCTCCTACTTTCCCGCGTTTCAGACGTCATTAGCATCGGGGTCAGTGGTGGAAGTAGTTGGTTCGACTTGTATGAATTCATCAACAGTGCCCGCAGGTGACCAATCATTTGCGTCCGTACGTAATCCTCCATCTGTGGTCGTAGGAGTTCCGCTATTTGCTTCAGTGTGGTGTTCCTCTTGTTCATTCGTACCATCATCATCCCGGTTGTTTGTGCGAGTTTCTACAGAAAGGAATTCAATCGAGGAATGAAAAAAAATCATTGTGTAAGTTCCATCAATTCAAATATATTTTTTTTTACATAATTCGAGAAGCTTGTGTAAAAGAAGGTGTGTGGGTCCTACAAAACAGTATGCGTATATTATACGTATTTCATATCTAAAAGGCGTGGGCAAAATGGGTATCTTTTCTCGGACGCATAATAAACGTATAAATTGTGTATAAAATATCCACATTTCTAAAACCATATATTATACGTATAAAATGCGGGTGAAAAAGATGCCCATATTGAATCCGCATATTATACATGTATTTTCCCACATATAATATGCGCATATCAAGGAACGTTTATTACACATATAAAATACGAGGGAAAATATATGTCCATTTTCAATGCGCATATTATTCGCACTTTTTCCAACGCATATTGTACGCTTATCTAGGGGCGCATATTATGCATATATTTTGCATGGTAAAAAAGATGCCCACGTATATAAGACGCATGTTTAAGAACATTTATTACACGCATTATCGCCCATGCATATTATGCGTGTTACATGTGACGCATATTAAGCAAATCCTTTACGTGGAATTTCCCATATGGGTACTCCCTTGTAAAATACACGTATATATCGCGTGAAAATTTCCACGTAGTAAATGTATGGGAAAATATACGCATATTATGCGTAGTCTGGCAATGTGGGCCTATTATCGCAGACTGAAAACCGCCGCCATTGAGCGATAAAAAATTAAATTTTGCTAAATACTGCATATTTTGGGGAAGGGCTGCATCTTTACTAAGTATAGTAGAAAGTTAAACATCTGAATACCAATTTCACAAAAAAATTTTATGCTGAAAATTGTTTTAGGGAGTACTTTATAACTGCACTATAGTGACAAAGGATCGTGTGCATAATACATATCGGAAAGAGTCTCAAAGTCCTATAAATCCCACGTAACTACATGGGAATTCCCAACAAAAGACATCATTTATGCGTGGGAATGCCTACATATATTATGCATAGTCCCCATGTGGGACTGCTATCTGGGTCATCACATTGGTGGGCAAACTGTAAAATGCATATAAAATAAGTTAAAAAATGCGTGAAATCCGTCTAATATCCGTGGGAAAAAACGTGTAAAGGCGTTTAAAAATCGGTGGAAATTACGTGTAAAATGCGTATAAATTTTACCGCGGAAAATATACGTATTTTATGCGCATTATCGATAAGTAAGGGGAGGGGGAGAAGAGTGAAATTTTTTCATGAAAAATGTACCCCACAAAATGTGATATATTTAAAGCTCTCCTGAACGTTTATACCCAGTTGAACCTAGAAAATGCTCTTTTGAATGCTGTATCTATATATTATATTGAAGCTCAAAATAGAAAATGGAAAGAAAAGGAGTGACTTAACGCTAAAACGCTGTTGTTTTATATCAACTTTGTTTGAATATTTTAAATTGCGTTGAGAAATTGAGACTAACCATGTGGTTTTTCTTTGCCTGGAGACACGGGGTGTTCCCTCACAGTGCGCACCCACACTTTATGGTAGGCTGCAAATACAAGAACACGAGCTCTTACAATACAAGCGCGGACAGAGGAGTGTGTTAGAGAGATGTGTGTGTGGGAAGGGGAGAGGGTTGATTGAGGTTGATAATTGCAGTACAGACGGGAAGTTGGGGAAGGTGCTTGGACTGCACCATTGAAGGTGGTTTTTTAACCATTTACCTGATTTGAACTTTGCTCTTTCCAAGTGCAAAGCACTTAACAAATCATAGAATGTATGAATATTAGATATAACTTGTTTGCTTTTAGGTGTGCAATTAGATAAAGCCATCGCATTGAAACTTTTAGCTATTTGATTCATTTCTCATTTCTTTACATATTATGTTATTATAGTTATCTTATTAACGATATTAGTATTATAAACTGATTTATTTGCGCTTCGTTAAAAATTAAAAGCAATTTCTTCAAACCTGCAAATCCAAAGAGAACGATAAGACCTTCCTTTACTGAAGAATATAAAATTTTCAGTTTAGATAATCTTTGTTGCTCTAGCATCCGGAAGTTGACCAGCATGTGGGTACCAAGGATACTGTTTTCTTTTCCGAACACATCGAAGATGAAAAGAGTCCGATCATCGTCCTTCGTGATGACTCCATCTTTAGGCGTGAGTATCAACCGCGTCCCGTTTTCAAGCGTGGCCTGTATGACGAGACCCGGTGGGTTGCTCAGTTGTTTGTTGATGTCTGCCACACCAATAAATCCCCCGATATGGAGAAGTTTGAACGGAGAGCCGTCATGTGATGTAAGGACGCACCTAGCGACGGTAGATGGTTCTGGAGAGAAGGGATAGTTGGGGCTGACCATCAGTCCGTGCCTTTCTGTTACATTGATATTATCAATGCGTACATTGGACGTCACTGAAACACATTAACAATTGCAGACTGAAAAAAATAACGGGTTAAAAATAACGTGTGCAATCTGGAATTGATTCAGGGCGTATTTGTTCTATGCAATATTATATTATAAGGCCACACAAAATTTAAAGCATTTTCCCCAAAAAGTGTTTATTAAAATGATCCGCTAAGGCCTTGAAAAAAACAACTACATTTAGGCACTCAAGCTCTAACTTTTAACTATTTTTTTAAATTTTCGTAAGTCTGTGTTTTTATTTTAAATGATTAGCTAATGGCACAAAGTAACAACTAACGTTTAAACTTACAGTTTGAAACAGCTACCATTATCGATGCAAGCGACCCCATGTTCTGTTTGATTTTATATTCTGTTATAATCTATTTGATATGTTGTTAATCTATTTTATATAATGTTAATGCATTCAATATCCTGTCATTCTATTTGCTATCTTTTCAGTCTATTTTGGAAGAATGTGAACTGTGTTCTGTTGTAACCCCTGTAAGTGATTTGAAATTATTAAAAAAACAAGCTGCAACTGCTTGCGCCTTGAGATTGAAAACAAAATAACAGGTTCAGAACTAAACAGAAAAAAAACAAAGCAACACATTTGCTTTGCATTGCATTGCCATAGCAAGATGTCCTTGAAATTAAAATAAATAAACAGTGCTAACATTTCTTCACGTCAAGGCAAAACAAAGTGAGCTGTATTTGCAAACTGTCTTGTTTCAAAATGGTTCTGATATAAATAATGTTAGATTCGTTTTAAAAGTACTTTCGTCTGATTATACCAAAAGTTATTATATTCACGTTGTGATATCAATGATAAGTAATTCCCTCACTCTGGTCATAGAAAGCAAAGAAGTCTATAAGCAACTATTTTCTTTCATTTTTAAAGGGATGGTCTGAAGCCTCAGTGGGTGTTAATTTAGAATTCCGTGATAGCTAAGGCAATCGGAGTGAAACGTCAATCCACTGCTTTCCACCCCGAACTGGGATCAAACTCGAGACCATGGGATTACCAGACCAAAGCTCTCAGCAACTGAGCTAACCGTCACCACCCTTCAACTATTTTGAAGTCTATAATCAAGAACAGGCCAGTAAACATTCTATGGTCGATCCAGCGGTGATTTGAAGTTGAAATATCGATTTAATCAGGATATTAAGCCTAGTTTACTTGAGGTGTGATTGGTCGCGATCACAGATGAACTTCTAACCAACGTCTTTTATACCATGTTTAAGAGACGTGGGGTACACAACGTCAATCACAATTCGAAAAATTGATATTTTAAAGGCGCCTGGCTCACAAAACACGTTCTTTTGTTGTCGCTGACCGGAAAAAAGAAATTTCGATAAACCCGTTAAACAATAACAAACAAGAAACTGAGTGCATTATATGCCATTTGTGTTATATTTCGACATCGTATCGGTTTTATTTATACTTACAGAAATGGAACCTTGAATAACCAATTCTTAATGTTTAGAACTGGGTCACTGCACACTGTTAAACAAATGAGACTGACAGCTATCACAGTGACTGTGAACCTATCAGCACAGAGAAACAGATTTTACTTGCAACTTTGTTAAATATTCCCACACAAAATACGAAGAGGGGAAGGTGGGAGGGAATGACTTCAAGTGGAAGGAAATAAGGGAAATAAGGGTGTGAGGGAGAGAGTGAAAAGGTAAAGAAAGAGAGAGGGGGAGTAAGAAACAAGGAGGAACAGGGAGGATGAGAGGGAGTGATAGCTGGATGGAGAGAGGGAGTTTAAAAGGCAGAAAGTTCGGAAGAAAAGCGAGATGTAGGGAGGGAGTATTGGAGGGAAGTATTTGAGATGGAAGGGATGGTATGCAGTAAGGATAGAGGACGGGTTGTGGTAAGGGAAGGAAGGAGCTACAGAGGGAAGAAAGGAGAAGGGAAGGAGGAGAGGTAAACGGAAAATAGGGAGAGGCAGGGAGGGAGTGCGAAAATGAGGAAATTAGAGTGGGAGTGATTGAGGAAGGGGATGGGAGAGGTAGAGAAGGAAGTAGGAAGAAAAGGGACCAAGGGATGGATAGATGTAAGGAGAGAGGAGGGATGGAATGAGTGAGTGGAGGCAAGGACGGGTGGAGGGACGGTGGAGAAGAATGAATGAAGGGAATGAAGGAGTAGAGATATGATTCTTTCCCTCAATCGATCCCTCGCTCCCTCCGTTGCTCCCTTGCTCCCTCCCTCGCTCCCTCCCTCCCTCGCTCCGTCGCTCCCTCCATCCCTCCTTCCATCCTTCCTCCCTCCTTCCCTCCCTCCCTCCTTCCCTCACTCCCTCCCTCCCTACCTCCCTCCGTTCCTCCCTCCCTACCTCCCTCCCTCGGAGTTCTGGTCTCATAAATTCGAGTTATATTCCAACAGAAACTGTTGAAATCCAACCCAAAATTGATATATGAAAAATAGACAATTGCCCTTCGTGCAAAATTCTACTAGCAAAGAGCAAACTGTTGTGGAATGTAGTAAGTAACGTATTTGGGGATACGATGAGTCTAAACCGAGGTTAAGCAGTTATGACGGAACTTAATTAACTCTAACTGTAAAGCCCAAAAAGTTGAGCACGTAGTTCTGACAGATAAAGGTTTAAAAGCGCCAGATATAACAGTTATTAAGAACTTCTAAAGCTTGGTTTGTCACTTTGCCAGAAATAAAACAAGAAATTATACTACAGCAATATATCTCAAAGGATGGAGGTTCACTATTGATTTTTTATTCAAATCTAGATGATACAAAAATATTATAAGGAAATGATGAAGAAATTCACAAGCCTTTACGTAAGTTCAATTCATGAACAATTGATTTGGAATAACGAAATAATCCGTATAAATTATCTGGCAAAATTGGTACAAAGCCTTATATGTATAAAAGACTTGCTGCTTAAGGACGACTGATTCAGTAGGTTCACGAGCATAAATTTGATATTGAATACTATTTAATAAAATTTTTAGGTTCCAAATCAACAGTTACAGTAGCTATTAAAATTGGATTGCCTAAAACGCTTATTGTAAAAAATGAACATGATCAATTAAACTATTTATGCTGCCCTTCTCTGCAAGATGGTATTTAACTTAAAAGTAATTCCTTCTGAAACTAATGTTTGAGTAATCGCTATAAAACCAAGTTGGCTAGCCTGGTAGACAGAGCCGAATGCTGCAAGATGACAGCCTGAGTGCTTTACTCTAGCTGTCAGAACAGAAAAGGGGTCATATGGCACTTAAGGCACCATTGATTAAATCAGCAAGACATCATAACCTTTAAAAATGCTAAAAAGTCCTGGCTATGTAGGGTTAATATTCGAGTATTACCGCACATTCATGCCGTGCATTGGACCATTACTTATATTTATTCCATGAGCAATAAAACTTTCCAATATAACTGGTCAATAATATACCTCAATAGCAATAATTCTAGAGTATTTTTTTTCATTTTATGTATTCTTCACATCCTTGTTTTTTCACCCCAGTCCAAACAGATTTTAAGACAACGAAACATATTGTGTCACGCATTGTATTATTACTGAAATCCCGTCTATTCAAGAAAAATCTCAGGAGACTGATATATTTTGACTGATATATTTTATACAGATTTGTTCAAAGGCAGCTTTTGCCGTAGTTCATTTTTATTACTAGCAATATCCTATTGATTATAAATACACGTTTCTACAGACTTCAAGTATTTTCAGTACACAACATCCACCCTTACCCATCCCAAACCCGGATATGACAGTCATCTTTTCACTTTGGTTGCATATATCAAGACAGAAAAATGTGTAATCTCATTTATTAACATGGATGATGATAATATCTCACCTTGCAAATTAAACAAGTGTTTAAAACTGGAAAATTTACTGTTCCAAAAGACCAATAACGAATAATAGAATTTGGGTGTATTTGCACAAACGTGCTTTATATGTTTTTCATAATGCGGATTTGCTTAGGTTTAGCTTAGCTTATCATTTTCTTCCCCATAATGACGCAATACTTAGGAGTGACATCATATTCTGATTCTGTGTTCAAGCTGATTCTAATTATAACCGCAGTATGAAAAGGCACGGATTTCGATCCAGTCAGGATTAGTTAATCTAGTTACGCCTCAGTATGAGGAGGCACGGATTTGACCCGCAAGGATTTATTAAGCCGGGTTTTACGTCACAGTATGAAAATGATTTAGCTGGATGCGCTTTGCTTAGTTTATCACGTTCTCACGATAAGATAAGATAAGATAAGCTAGTCCTAAATTATTCTGTGGCATGAAAAGAATATTAAATGGGCCTTTCTAAAAGATGTTACTGTTTAGTTTCCCGAAATCGGCAAGTTCAGGAAAAAACTGACAAGCTAAAACACAATTTGCAATTCAACGCACAGGTTGGAAAACGAAAATGAAATTAAACTGTGTCAAAATATATATTCCTTACAGAAACGAAGTTACTTTGAAGCGTATGGGTGAAATCAAAGTCTGTTTTGGGATACCACTCTTTTTCAAATAGCCTTTATATAAGTTGAACTTTTTACTTCTTAGTTCTTAATTTAAATTAATTTAGGCAGGTTTGTGGTATCATTACAATTGTAGCCGTGAGAGGGAGGTTGTCGTTTCGTCTTGTTCGAATTAATGAACAGCGCTCACACAAAACCAATCATTTTCGCCCGCTCAGCTTTCGTCCGCATGAGTGTTGGTGGGAGTTCCTATATTTACTTCTCTGTGGCATCCCTTTTGTTTATTCTAAAGAAAATAATCCAGGTTGTTCGTGGGATTTTCCACAAAAGGAATTTAATCGAACGAATTGAATAAATGATCATTGCGAAATTTCCATAAATTCAAATGTAAAATTTCAAATAATTTCGCTAGTTCGTTGTGCAAATACTGTAACAAAGGGTACAGTGGAATTCATGCAAAAACGTGTGCATCGCAAAACATAATTAAAATGTCTTCTGAACATTTATGCCAAGTTGAAACCAGAAAAATATGTTATATGGAATCATAGATAAATACTAAACTGAAGTTCAAGATGACAAGGAAAGCAGTGGCATATTGCTTGAATGTGTGTGTTTCATATCAAAAGTGCTGAAAGTGTGAGAATTGAGACTAACCGTGTGGTGTTTATGAACGCTCGCCTGCAGAAGAAAGAGGCTGCTGTTTGACAGTACGCACTTTTTATTATGCTTCAAAGAACACAAGCTTGTTAAATGCAGACTGGAAACCAGGAATGTCTTAATGAGATGTTTGTGTATGGGGGGGGGGGGGGTGAGGGCAGGGGGAATGGGAAAGAGCGCTGTTATTGAGGAGGATGATTGGAATGCAGTTTCGAGTCAGGAGAGGTGTTTCGTGTGCTCCGTCGAGGGTGTGTCAAACCACCATTTTTAAAGCATTTAACCACTTTTCCAAGTGCAAAACACTCAATAATCATAGAATGAAATAGCGATATTTGTTAAAAGTTTCTTAATGGTATAAGTACTTTAAATTGTTTTAGATGAACCACACCAAAAGCTGAATAAAAATGAACAATATCTTCAAACCTGTAAATCCAACGAGAAAAATAAGACTCTCCTTAACTGAGGAATATGAAAGTTTCAGTTTCGTAAATCTTTGTTCCTCTAGCATACGGAAATTAATCAGCATATGAGTACCAAAAGTGTTGTTTTCTTTCCCTAATATGTCCTCAGTCTGGTGCCGTCTTGTATAACGAATCCTTTTCGATTCGTGAGCTGTTTGTTGAAGAGAGAAGGGATAGTTGCGGCTGATCATCTCTGTCACATTGATGATGTCAATCTGAACATTGGATGTCACTAAAAGTTAATAACTACGGCAGATTGGAGGAAATAATGTTTGCAAAATAACGTATTATTCCTGGAAAGGATTAGGGGCACTTATTTCTACGAAAAAAAGGATGTTCTAAAATATCGTCTTGAAAAGGATCAGCCAGTTGATGCTTAAACACTAATGATTGGCTGAATTTAAAAATGTAGCCAAATGGTTGACTACGGTTTAAAAAACACGGTTGAAAAGGCACATTCCGCGCAATACCCTTTCCACATTTCCCCATATTACTTGAAAGCACGATTATACAAGCAATGCATTACATTACGTATCTTTGTTACCTGTTATGACATCATGTTTAATATTCATTGTAGTCCGAGATTTTATTTTAAATGACTGAGCTAATTTTACAAAGTAACAACGAAATGTGAACTTACAAACTGCGACCATTATTGATGAAAACGACTCTATATTTTGTTTAATCTGATATCTTGTTAATCTATTTGATGTTCTATTATCTTATGTCAATCTATGTTAATTGTATTTTCTTGTAAAAGCACGTGCAAGTGTGATGGAATTATTAAAATAACTTTTTGGTTGTTTGAACCTTTGGAATTTTGCAAAAGAAAATAATAATTCAGAACTAAAAAGATAAAAAAAGCAAATAAAAATGAAGTAACATTTTGACACGTTGACATTTTAACAGTATTCTAAATGACAAGCACTTCACAACTTTTTTCACCATATGCCAAATATCACCGAATGCTACTTTCATATTTATTGGCAATTGTTGATACGAATTAATTTTTGATCTACAATTTCATCACAAAAAATCATTTTACTTTCTGTAATTATATTTTTTTGCATCTTGGACCAAATTTTTTTGGCCAAACATGTTTTGTCTGATCTCAATACTTAAATTTTGGCATCAATAAATACTTAAAGATATAAAAGTGTTGGAATTGAATAAAAAATATGCAGTTAGTAATAACAAAATGTCAATCAATCGGATTTGCATTGATTTGTTGATAACGTCAATCATGTTATGATATAAAAATTAACAGTGTTACAAGGGCTCTCTATAAAACAAATATGTTGACATCTATAATCAGTTACCAAAGTAAAATAAAGAATAGAAAAAATTAAAATGTACATTTTCTTGTTGTTCTTAAAAATTGAAATTGTATCGCCTTTATTTGTATGTACAGAAACAGCATCATTCAATAACAAACTTTTTCGTGAAATATATTTAGAATTAGGTCATTCCCCACTGATGAAGACAAACAGCTGACAGCTCTCAGCTTGTGAACCTGCCATACAAAGGAAACAGATGGTACTTGTCAACATCGTTCAATAATTATGCACAAAGCAGGAGGGAGGGAGCGATGGAGCGAGGGAGGGAGGGAGGGAGGGAGGGAGGGAGGGAGGGAGGGAGGGAGGGAGGGAGGGAGGGAGGGAGGGAGGGAGGGAGGGAGAGAGGGAGGGAGGGAGGGAGGGAGGGAGGGGTTGTTTTACATTCAAAGTACATAAGATTGATTAGGCACAATAAATATTTAAAAATTTTAACAATAGATTAGCTAATCAGTTAAATATATGTATGTTGAGGTTTAAGGGCAGAGAAAAGGCTATGAGAAAGCCCATGGGTGTTGTCTAGTGAACTATAATGTTGTAAATGTTTGTGAATGGGAAATTGGTAGAGACACAGTGTCCGTCAGCTCTAAGTCCTGTTAGTTCATTGAAGATAAAGTAAGGAATAAGCGTTTTTTACTTGTACCGTCCCTTACCAAACTTCATGCCTCTTATTTGGTTTGAAGTTGCATTCGTTCCTAATGTGCAGAGTGAACGTGCTATGATTCGTGTAATGCCATTGCACATAAGCACACACATGGGAGAATCAGCATGTTGTGTTTGTACAGATTAATTAGCTCACACAAACAATGGCTGTCCTGTTAATCTGGACGATGGTACTATAAGCACAAGAAGAGCTGAACAATAACTCAGAAATAAAGTTCAGATAAATCTGACGCCTTTACAAATATCGCAAATGGCATTTACGTTTACATTTATTTATGCATAGCTGAGGATTTGTAAAACGTTATGCATTTATTCCTTTAAAGGGATTGGCTGTAACTTATTTTACACCAACCCAACTTTTTCCTTTTGGATACTTCAAAGGCAAAACGGTGAAATTAAATCTTGTGGCCAATGTGTATAAAATATATTTGACCGGAGTAAAGTCCCAGAGTAAAGTTATCGCTACAATATAGGAACAAGTATTCAATATTCAAGTGTAAGGAAATTTGTGTGATAACTGTTTCTGCTTTCTCCGCAAATCTTTCTTGCACAATAAGACCAATAATTAATTAAAAGTGTCCATTCTAGTGCAAAAGTATCACTTTAGACCTGACACAATTTTCATGTTTCTGAAATGGGTAGTTTTCTCTTATCAATGTAGTTTCATAAAATATGTTCACAATAACATGTTTTATTGTTTAGCATTGTGTAGTTTCCAGGTTAAATATTCAATATTTTATTTCTTGCAAATTTATCGACAAAACTTATCGTTTTTTATTTACCAATGTCTTAGTATCCCTATTATCCCTAGTCCGTATTACTATCCCTAGCAAATAAATCAGTCTGAAATACAAATTTTGATCAAGATTACAGGGCGAAAATATTACTTTAACTTAATTTAACGAAGTTTACAGCTTTTATTAAATTGTACTTTACAATAAAAATAAAGAATCTTTTAGCAAGTGTAATATTTTTTATTGATTTATGGAATACTCAGTCATGACCTTAAGTATTTAGTAGAATACGTGCATTTATCAAGTAAGAACTGACATTTAGATACCAGCCTTCATGAAAATTTATAAATGATTCTTCACAATTTGACAAAATACAAAGATGTGACTACCTCGAAGGCATGCTTATTTATTTTTGCAGGGTTGTTCTTTGGTACTGATAACTATTGGTTTTTGTCGCGCCGGGTGCCGAATACTCTCGAAACTCTCGAAAAAAAGCATGAACGCATCAGACATATATTCTATGAGTTCAACTGGCTCCCTGTGAGTCCCGTATCGAATACTAGAGATCATTATGAAACTGCAGAACGTGTACGTCATAGTTCCACACTATTACTTTAATATGTTGGAGAGACATATCTGCAACGGGCTTGGTCTTCGTAGGACATACCATTACGGGCACGAGTGGTCGTTTAGAAAACTGCATGCTCTCTTGCTTTTTGGAAAAAGCATGTCCTTCTTTTCGGTTGCAACGGTTTTGCACGAATTGAAAACGTAGGTCAATTTCTTTAATTTTTCTATCAGAACACCGCAGCCCATTGGATAAACATTAATACATGCAAACGATTACATCACATGGTTACCTCCCAGTACGTGTAACCCACCGTTCATGTACAAACAAACTCATATTTCTCCTTTTTTCTTGTTTTGTATACTAAAAGTGAAGTAATATATGCGATATTTATTGCCAAAGATTAGCTGGTAAGATACAAAACATTTTAGCTACATAACATAATCTGACCCCTGAGAAAAGGCAGACTCCTAATGATCTAACACACTACTATTAGTTGTATCAGCACTGCTTTTTAATAATTAAATCCGTACAACATTCCAAAACACGATCTTGTTTCTGTTTTTATTTTCTGTCTTATAGGCATCACTTAATTTAATTAATTTAATTAATTTAATTAATTTAATTGATGACTATAAGGTAATTCATTGCAGTGTGTTATTATATTTGTAAGACATTGTCTATGAGCCAGATTTCCTTTTATGGAAAGTAAAACTGTCGTTTATTGTTTAAAAAAGCAATTCTTTATATTTGTGAAGAAAGAAATTAAACTAATACGAACTAAATGCGCAGGTAACTAATTACTTAAGCTGACCTGGAACACTAATTGCTAACAGATTTAAAACACACTCCATTTACCGTAAAGAAAAACGGACTGCATTTCTTGTTGTCAAATAACATAAAGCAGTACTTTGCAGATTATCAACCAAATACATCAAATCAGCACGATTGTTACTTTTTGTTCATCAACGTTTCTTCTTTTTTTGTCTTTCGGTTTTAGAAGGTGCACATCTATTTGGGTTTAGGAATAGAAATGGAACCCCAAAATATTGTGGTTGCAAAGGCAACATTGGGATCTATTTCAGTCGCAATATACTGTAAACGTTTTTTCGTCACACCAGAAGAACAGTTGACGCCATTCAGGATTTCCTACGGTGAGACAGTTTTGACATAACAAAATGTATATTTTTTATTAGCCTTTCTTACTGGTGATCTTTAGATCTTTCAATCTTTGATATTTAGATCTTTCAATCTGTTATCCCCTTGGTTATTCATTTAGGTGAAACTAAACTGTAAAACAGACATAAAAAATTTCTTTTTAAAGCCTTTTTAAAAAGTAAAGACCCTGTTATTATGTTTGTATTTGTTGTATTTGTAGATGTGAGTCATAGAAGTATGTTTACACACAATAAAATCACTGGAGAAGCCACCAGTCAAAATAAAATGGCTTCTGCACAAACAGTCACATAACTCGAATATCAGAAAAGAGTGACAGAAGAGCTACGTGGTTCCACGACAGCAGGCCATATTAACTGCAATCCAAGTCAAAATCCAAGAAAGGCATTAGCATTTACTACAAGTTCAGCTATTAACTATGATTTATTTTGGAAAAATTGCATTTATTTTGGAGTGAATTGCTTGATTGAGAGCAGTCGATGTGTTATTGTTTTAATGCAATTTACTTACATAATTTGTGCCTTGATAAAAGACTAACTGACATTGAGTGGTTGAAGCTTTGTTGTCAGCATCATAGTGTTGAGAGTAAATCAAAACGTTATTCATGGCCACCAACATAGAAATGCCTTCCGCCTATATTGCATATTACCCTCCATGGCTAGTCAATTATTTCGTCTCAGATGTTTTGCCAATGACATCACGTAGCAGTGGGTAAAAGATCAGCTTCACTTCATTGCATGTCGTAAATAATATTATTGCCTATTTTCTTTCTAAATTTTAGAACATTGTTTAGAGTGCTCTTCCCTTATACAGTAGGCCAACCGAATTAAGTGCTTAGCACTACAATCGCGCTTCAAAGAAGTAATTAGAGATTTATGTTGCGTCATTTGGATCAAATTCCGGTTGCTGAATGCTGTAAAACATGGTTTTCCCATTGCATTGAAATATGTTTGTAAGTTTCAATAGCAGTTAGTATTTATGCAGAAAGCACATATATTAACGCTATGTTATTAATGCTAATGCACTTAATACTATAATTTTATACTTTTGATTGACTCGGTCTGTGCTGTGTTTTGGGAATAAGTTTAAATTAGGTTTGCTAAATTTTAGAACATTGATCTGCGTGTGTAGCATCAATTACTGTTTGAATTATAACAAGCCACAGATGTAATGATAAATAAAAACCAAAACAACGGAATCCTAAGGAGTGTTGTTGAACGTCAAATAAACTGTAAGTACATTAACGTAGCATAAACTTGTTGTAGGACTATCAATCTCTTGATTGTTATTGATTAACATTTGAAACTTTTTATCAATTTCTTATACACTTATATTGTTAAGTTATTTTTACATGTTGTATTTGGCTGCTGATGGTAACTTGTGGTCATGCTTGTATTTAAGACACAAATGTTACAGATCGCGTAATGTTGTATATTTCTTGCAAACAGTTCACGTCTAAAAACTTCTTTGTATGTTTTTTGAATGTGTCGGACATGCAATAAAAGCTAATCTGAGCATAAATAGTTTATTTACTCCTCAGTCTGTATTATAATGCCAATCAAAAGAAACATTTTAAATATTATATGGTAGAATTTGATTTTAGAAAGATCCGGACAGGAAATTTCCGTCTGTAACACCTTTATGTAGAGTATATTGCGTAATTTTATATGAGCTATAATCAATTTAAAAGAAATTTTGACAAAAAGAGTTCATGCAAATCTGAAATAATTGCTATGTACATAGCTATTACATTATATACAGGATGTACATCACACCAGAAAAAAGAACATTTGATGATCGTTTCATTTACTTATTTATGAATCAAGACATGTTACAATTGCCTCTTACGGTGCTCCCAAAATCTGAGTAGTAAAACAAAATGAACGTTACACTTGAGAAAAAGGAATTACCTTCCTCTCGTGATCCAGTGTACTTTAAAACATGATATTTTGTTTGTTGTAAACAAACATATAGATTATTTACATATTGACAGCATTTTTAGAACTAAAGTGAGTCACTGAATTACTTTTCCGACAGCTTTTTAGCGGTTATTTACACAGCGTTAAAAAAAATTTGTTGTCACATTCACAAAAAGTGATCAAATAAGTTGATAACCGTTGAAATAACTGAATGCTAACCAAATCATCAAAAATATAGATCTCGGTGTATTTTTGCAAAATCTCAGCAAAATGATATTGACTGGCATTTAGCTGCTAGCTAAAAAAGAGTGTCATGAATGCTTTTCCGTGTCATCCATGACTGCCGTAATTTTGTTTTAATAGTGAAAGCTATTGCCATGATTCTGTTGGTTATGATTAGATTAGGAAAAGTTTGCGAGTGCAGATATTAAACAACATTCTTAACATTAACACAAACAAAACGTGCACATTTATCATGAAAGGATTCCTCGACAATCTTTTCACAGCAAAAGCAATTAACACTTTTACGTAATTTTTACATAAGTCAGCGATTCTACGTTTGTGCAATCGTACCTCCCAGTTTTACACAAACTTAGTCTTTCTTTACAATAACATTTAGAACTGTATAAGACAAAAACATTATCACGTCTATCTCTTAATAGATAATATTGATATGAACTTAAGGAAACAAAAGGTAGCAAGACAAGTAAACAGTAGAAAATATAAACTTCTTGCGCATGTCTGAGGAGAGTCTTGTAGAGCCTTTCTGTGTCGCTGAGGTGTCGCTTGCTCAGGATTTAATTTTGTTTTAAACCCTGTCACTCAGATGTGACGTGAATGCTAGATTCTTTTTAATTGATCACAGCTTTACAGAAACAAAATAAAGGACGAGGCAACGGCATAGTTTTCCCTATGCAAAAGTAACATACGGCAATCTAATGCACGCGTGTATGCCGGCCACCTCGAGGGAGATAAATGGTTCAAGTCTGAATGTCAAAGTTCTGCTCATTACGTGAACTATTCTAGATGAAGTTGTCCTCCAGCGAAAATCACAAGATACAATACCCATTTAGTGTAGCTGTATGCAAAGCATAATTGTAGAGTTATACCACTTAAACTTACGCATTCGCTTACATTTCCGATGTTTAAATGTTTGATAGTAAAAATGCATCCAAAGGTGTCGTTGAAGGTGTTGCTGGACATTTTTTTACCACAGCACTGTTGTTGATCGCTTCGTATTCTCTCTTACAACAGAATAGATTCACAACTTTGTGTCTTCCGCTATTACTTACAAGACAGTAGAACACGATGTTCAATGACTCACTGATAGCAATCGAGAGATTACTCAGCATGCTTACGTAACGCCTGTAAGGAGTTAGAAACCGCAGTGCTTGAAATGTCTCAGACAGGCACCAGAGGGCGTGTGCGGCCATTGGTAGAATATTACAGATAAAAAACACTACCAATAAAGACATAACACCCACTTTAATAGAATCATTAAAACTGGAATAATTTACATTTCTTTTTTGTGACAACGTTTTTGAATGCTGTCGTTCGCGCACTATTAAGATAGTTGATCCGAGCACCACGGTCATGGGTAGAATGTACATAAAGAGAACGAACGCGATCATTCTGTAACCAACTGTGTAAAAATAGCTGAAGAAAAATTCCCGAAAGTGAATGCTGTCCTCTGAGAGTGAAATTTCAAAAATCCTGGGCAACGAAAAGGTTATAGAGAACAGAAAGGCAGCTACTATTTGGCATAAGGTAAAGCGCTCAGTTATGTACCTCTTTGCAAAGAGTGGCTTGCAAATAGCAATGGCTCTGTTAACAGCGAGAATGGAAACCGTGCCAGTTTCTGCCATTCGTAGTATGTAAATTAAAGGATAGCTGATTCGGTACGTTAGCTTAAAATAAGATGAATACCATTGCATCCAATTGTGGCATCTTGCAAACTGTCTCCATATTCTTACGGGGAAAATTTGTAGAAGAATAGCTATATCCAAGAGACTGAGTGCAAATATGATGATGTCATAAGAATTATTTCTTTGACTGTTTGAACCAGGGTCAATTTTACAGTAAGATCGCGAAGCTAGTATTAAAAGTATGATGTTTCCTATCAAGCCTACCACGGTCAAAGGAGCTAAAATACCTACGACTGTAAACCAACGGAAATATTCTATTCCTTCCTCGCATGCGACGCTCGTTGTTTCGTTTAGCAAAGATTGAGTTATACTGAAACTCTCAGAAGCGCCTTGAGTACTTGCAACAATGCTTTCGTCGACAGACATTTTAACATTTTCTTTTCACATTCACTCCTTGCATTCTTTCTACATTCTTAATTTTTTCTCATCACAATATCCTGACGTTTATAGTATTTTTTAGTTTCAGGGTTATGCTGAAATGTTGTATCATGCTCATTTTATTTCGTTCTTTATTTTGCATGAAATTACTTCCTTCAGGTGACTAGAATATATGTAATTTTTATGTTTTTGTCGTTTTCTTTCGAGATCTGTTGTATGAAAGGATAAAATTAGTTCTTACCTTTTAGAGGAAGTAATCATCCCGGGAGGTATAAAATGCTGTTGATATTGATAATTAACTTGTTTACATGAAGTGTCATTATAACTATATTATTGTTTTAGCTTTTAATTAGTAATTGTTAAGAGCTTAAAGGTGTTGACAGCTCCCTATATCTTACAGACAGGTGTTTTCAGGTGGGACCTTTTGTGTTACCATTTTAACATTTTCTTTTCACATTCACTCCTTGCATTCTTTCTACATTCTTAATTTTTTCTCATCACAATATCCTGACGTTTATAGTATTTTTTAGTTTCAGGGTTATGCTGAAATGTTGTATCATGCTCATTTTATTTCGTTCTTTATTTTGCATGAAATTACTTCCTTCAGGTGACTAGAATATATGTAATTTTTATGTTTTTGTCGTTTTCTTTCGAGGTCTGTTGTATGAAAGGATAAAATTAGTTCTTACCTTTTAGAGGAAGTAATCATCCCGGGAGGTATAAAATGCTGTTGATATTGATAATTAACTTGTTTACATGAAGTGTCATTATAACTATATTATTGTTTTAGCTTTTAATTAGTAATTGTTAAGAGCTTAAAGGTGTTGACAGCTCCCTATATCTTACAGACAGGTGTTTTCAGGTGGGACCTTTTGTGTTACCAATAGCAACATGTCATATTCACCTGGGATGCAGTCTCAAGAAGTTACTCAGTTGCTGGAAATTCTTAAAGTTACTGCGATTTGTTTGTTTGTTTGTTTGTTTGTTTTTTTTTGTTTTTTTTTTTTTTGCTTTGGAGTTTTTCTGGCCGTCTTTTTTCTGTTTATTACACACAACTGCATATAAGGAAGCGAGGAGAGCCAGAAAGGGAAAATTTGTTTCTTATAGTTGACTATAGGAAATTATTGCTACTGATGGTCATCATCGTCCTCTTATGATGTGATAAAGATTTTAAAGATAAGTATTTTGAAAACGTTTGCACTTACGGCTTCCCAGTAAAATGCGTTATGAGACAACTTTTTCGTAAACCGCTATTTGGTGACCTAACTTTCAACTGTGAAATAATTATAACGTCATTTTATTTTTCTTTTAATTTTAGCACTTCTAATGTTGAATATCCATTTGATAAGAAAAAATTGCATTACAAGGAATTAAACTTAAATGCACTGCAAGATAAGAAATCGATTTCACACACACCCGTTCTTCTTCTCTACTATTCCCAAAAATTCTCCATTAAACACAACAACAACGAAAAGGCTTACGTGAGTACAAATGCAATGTACTATTCAACAAGCACAACGGTGACAATGGCGTGCGAAAAAATAAACATACTTCAGTGTTGCCAGCCTCATTTGCGATGACGTGTATTGTGAATTTGCAGTGAACCTTTTCACTAGAATAGGCACTTGACGAGAATGCAAAATAGTTCATTTGATATGCAGAAGTATTGTTAAGTTTTATTCGCAATTTAGATGACTGAAACAAAAGAATATTTCGATGGTTATTGTTGACCCTTATTTTCTAGAGAGGTTTAATATTCATTTCATAATTCGAAGCTCCAAACTTCTTTTCTTCAGATTTTCTTTATTTTGCAATTTTCGGATTAACTCGACAAAATAGTTGGCAGAAAAATTTTAAAAAAAATCGAAAGACATCTTCTGACTTTATATAGACTATATACACTCTGTGTAGCTCCAGTTTTCCAACGCCTATTCAATGTTGTACCATATACGTTGATTAGAGCTTAAAGAAAGTATTGCTTGGTTGCGATCAAAGGTAACATCTAGACAATGTTGTTTATCCAAATTCTAATCAACGTTTATCAAAGATGCTGATTAGACGTTAATCTGTATTTGCAAAGAATCACAAATAATTGCAAGAAGAGTTATTGTATCGGTCTGATCGAGTTTTATTGCATCTGGCACAGTGATACTACTTTCAACCCAGGTTTAATCTTCAGTTTCATGGTTTAATCTTCAGTTTTATGGTGCAAAGTGTAATTTTCGTTACTCGATTACGAAAATGGGCTACATTTATTAAATTAAAAAAATTGTGTAATTAATCTCAAAGTGGCCATAGTATAGTGCTCCATTGAACAATATCTCGTTGAGATGATATATGTTTTTTCAGAAAGGGCATGTTAAAATATTCCTCACTGTGAAAGAAATATTTTCTCTGTATGAAATTAATGCACTACTTCTGCAGAATAATAAAAATATCGACTTTATTCAGGTGTAGTGCCACGAACTGATTTGAATATGATTGTCAACATGCTTACCAGACACCATTAAACTGCTGCACTTCTTAGTGCGTTGTAGAAATTATACACTTCACAGCTACGGCCCATGCTAGTGATTCAAATATTTGAAACAGCAAACATAAAAAAGATGTTGAGATGTGAATTATACTAATGATCTCCACTGTTCAATAACAGTTGCTTGATGGTTCTGATGGTATTTATCGGGTAGTTTGTGTCATATTAACAAACACACGGAGAGTTCGTATTGTGCATTTCTATGAGTTAAAGAAGTAAAATATATACAATCCGTCATACGGAACAATTTTGTAAATTCCATGAAGAAAAGTCCGGTAAATGCAGCAAATGTAAGTGTGCAGGTGTTTATCGTGAACTTTTAAACAATCGATTCTGTCTGCATTTGAAATGTTTAGCTGTTTCATATTACACAGTGGTATTTTGTAAGGCCAATTTCTTATGGTTAGGTCATTTTCTACACCTCTAATTTTCTGTGCTGTGTCGAAGGTGTAGATAAATTCCCACTTTCCCCCACATGACGAGTTGTAGCTGGCTACCCTCCTCTGCTCAAATGCGGTGCTTTGTGGTAAGGAGGTATTACTCTGCTCAAACACGCTGCTCTGTGATGACGAGATGCGACTCAAAGTGTTCTCCCTCAAAAAAAGTTGTTCTAAAAAGCGTTATACTATTTCGTCTTTTAGTTCTCTCCCCCCCCCCCCCCTCTGTCGATATGTAAATCAGCATGGTATAAATTTAATGGTAAATGAAGAAAATTTGTCTGTCAGTAAGGCGAGCTTATATCACCAACTCTCCATTCACACAGTAATGGTAAGATACCGTTTCACGGGTTGGCATTATAGCACAAGAGGTTCATACTGAGCACGGGAAGACCGAAGGGGAAAAGTGAAAAACGTCGCGATTACATTGGTGAGCTATCAGCGTCAACCCCTCTTGGCTGCCTGTTTGATTTCGAATTAGATACAAGAAATTACTAGTAACTTTTGGAGTATTTTACGTTGCTGTTTCGAAATGGGTTACGTTGGGGATCTATATCTCCAGTCAAAACTTGCAGCCATTGTACCTGGTTGTCCAACGCTTTTTCACTCCGCAGACCGACTGGGAATTCCGCGCATATAGTACTCAAAAAGACGAGGAACTACTTTTCATAATATCCACATCATCTGTGATTATACATAACAGACAGATCCTGTAAGAAACCAGCTGTGTTGTGACCATTATCTTATTACGTCCCTAGAGTGTATGTGTACTTGTTATTGTCGGAATTGGTATTCACTTGGGACAGCGTCCAATAACATGTTATATAACATCCTATCGTTGCCATGAAATAATGACTGCGTCTTTTCAACTACTACCTAGGTCAACCTCATTAACACATGTGATGTTATGCAACGTAACTTTTCGTTCATTGTGTTTAGCATTTAATAACACCACATTGATTGTTAACAGCAGTTAATAGCTAAATTCAGAAGCGAGGACGACTTACTATTGACTATCACAATAAACTTATAGATTAAATCTTGCAGATCTATATGTCTCAGGAACCGTACTGAATGATCGCATTTGAGCGGCAGTGATTAATGTAGATAAGTTACATATATTATTGCAGTGTATGGTGGTTGACAGATAAGTGCAGATAACATCACACAACTTATTTTTTCTTGACTGTTATCTTTCTTCATATAAGGCAAATTTTGAATTTGGAGTGTTCTCGTGGTGGTGGAGACTTTTAATTAACTGCTCATAATGCCTTATATGAAGCAAGAACTTCCTTCTTAAACAAGAATTAAATTTACTTTACATAAAGGCATCACTTTTTTTACATATGATGCTGTGTCTTGTCTTGTTGAACGAGATACCATGTGTCTAATTTTTGTGATGCATTGTTCAGTTATAGATATACCGCTGCTTCAAGAGACATGAACTGGTTTGTATAATGGAAATTAATTACATTCAAGTAAATATTCATTCAAATCGAATAAATATGTAAACAGCGTCCCATGCCATTTGAACATTAGTACTCAGAGTTTTTTCAAAAGGGGCTTTCTTTTATAATGTACGTTCTGTTATTTATTTATTGTCCTATTGTATATTTATATGGAATGCAAATTTCATATTTTCAGGCAATGATTACTATCAAAAATTAATTTTTAATCTCAGAAAACAGTTTTTTATATCAAGATATATTTTTCATCTCACGAATTCACATTTTATGTTCAGAATAACTTTTGCTTTCTCTGGTTATATTTTTGATATCTCTTAATGTATTTTTGATCACAAAAGTTCAATTTCATATCAATAAATAATCAGACCTATCAAAACTTTGATATCAAAAATAATTAAATAATTTCTATAATTGATAACTAGAGTTTAATAATTCTATTAACATAGATAAAAATAATATATTTGACAGCAAAATATAAATTTTGAGCTCCATGATTAATATTCATTTCGTTGATAACAAGACTTATTCAGAATAAAATATGAATTCATTTTATCAGGATGATATTTTGTATTTGTATTTTGTCTGCAAGTCTGCAAGTAATTGTTCATTTCAGAACGTAATTTTTTTTATCAAAGTATTTTTATGCATAAAATTCAGAACCAAATATTTGTAAATCAAAATATGGCTTTTCTCTATATATAAAGTCTCTCTTCTTGAATTTTTACACCTAAAAAGGAGCAATTCTTAAGTTCAAAAAGTTGTATCATTATAATTGATTTCAATAATTGGATTTTTATCTGCTTTTCTGTGACATTTTACAGTTTGTACACATATTTGTTTATTTCAAAACAATTTTTTACTATCAAAAATTATTGATAACAGACTATGAACTAATGAGATCTACATTGATTGATATCTTTAAATACATTTTGTTATCAGAAATTCATATCCAAATTGCATTCCATATACATTTCAAACAGCTTAACTTATGGATTGAATGTTTTACGTAGTTTTGTAGTCGTTATTGGTTGCTTTACATAGTTTTGACATATTCTTTGGATGTTACTTTCTGACGTATTTTTGACGACTTAAGAAATTATTTTGACACATCCACAGCAAATTTTGACACATTCCCCTTGCCAGTTTATAGGACTTTGAAAATGTAATTACAGTACTGGATCTTTATTCGTAAAAAATACAAATATTTTGTTTTAGTTGTTTTCGCAGTGTAATTATTTAATTTACCTAATATCAGTTAAACCGTTTACGCATCATGTCTAGTCATATGCGAACATTCACGTTTAAATGACTGTGTTTCCCTTCTAGAAAGTTCTAGTTGTACACTCATATTTCTTTCGTACGCTACCATACAATTTTAGTTGCAAAATAGTTTTCTGAAGGCTATGTAAAGACAATTACACATAAGTACCAAAAATTCCATGATAGTCGCGGCTGACAAGCCAATGTATAAGCCAATAGTTCCTCCGATGTTAGCCAAGAACGTCTCTATTGTATAAACCGGTGTTTCCTTAAATACTTCCACCTTTGTACTTTCAAAATAAATTTCAACATTGATTAGTCGAGATTTCATCCAATCCTGTAACTGTTGCGAAGTTTCATTGTAGTATTTTGACATAAATTCATCATAATTTATGTATGATGGGGAAGGTCTGACAAATTCCAGAAATGGTATATATTCTATTGACAATGCGTTGGTGATATAGTTACATGGCTCTAGGCATACTTTGCTACAACTCTCACTCACATTTTCTATTGATATATTTTTTATGCAGTTCTTCTGAGTAGAAATGTCCATGTCGCATATTTGAAAATGTCCATTATGTAACATAATAAGGAAATTACGATGCAAGCATCCACAATTGTTGTAAAATGTCATAGATGTACACAACTCGATGCACCCGTGCTGAGAATAGAGGTATTTATTTCCTCGTAAAAATTGTTCGTCAGTACAACTACTGTATTTTCCGCCTAATTTTATCCTTTTAGATTGTTTTACTTTAATAAGTTGATACGCATTGGGGAATATAGATATAGTGTTTTGCACTTGTTGCCGTGGCAATGTTCCTGGATTGTGCACATAAATCCTCGCATATGAAGGGTTATCACCATAGAGATAAAGCTGAAGAGCCAACAAAGGTCCATATCTAGTTGCTTGAAATCCCCCCGAAATTGTATAACAATCCAAGAATCCGACATCGTGATAATGCAGATTTATAAGCGTTTCATTGCAAGTGCTCTGCCTAAGTACAACTCGTAAATCATTTACAAAAGCGTGGTTGCAATGTAATATGAATTTTCTAAAATCAT
Organism: Protula sp. h YS-2021; assembly: GCA_949752745.1. NCBI lineage: Eukaryota > Metazoa > Annelida > Polychaeta > Sabellida > Serpulidae > Protula > Protula sp. h YS-2021. The sequence continues at coordinate 66,335,471 of OX457029.1, read as the reverse complement.
GTTTTTTCATAATCTCTTTAAGCACGAAAGTTTCGTTTTCTTCCAGCGATATATTATATATTTTATCTATGGCATTTAGTCTGTCCCCTTGACATACAGTAAGAGAAGGAAACGTTGGCGTTTCTGCTGAATAAAAGAAAGTCTCACTGATCGGATATGAAGTATAATCATCGACGAGATACCATAAATGCAATATATTGGCCGTAACAGCGCACGAAATAAATGTAATCCATAATCCGCGCATGAATTTGTTGTCCTTGAACTTTGCAACGTATAAAAATCCATGAGCCGTTGTTTCGTTACAAAACGTCATTAGAGTTTGCTTCAATGTATTCATTCCTGAATTCATTCCTCCTTTTTTCGCTTTAAAGAAGTTACTTATATTTTCTGTTTGTTTCATATTCTTTCTCAGCAGATAAATTAAGTCTTTACTTTTATATTTCGTTGTATTCTAAAATAATGCGTCAATCAATTGTCATTATAATCATTTAATTTGATAATTTATTATATTTAATAAAAAAAACGAAAACGTCGGTGAATTATCACTATTAGCAACTTTTATTAGAAGAACATTTATTAACTTATTGTATAACATTACACAAATGGACTTTACAATATTACTTATTACAGTGTGACACAGTAACCGCCGTAGTATATGCTTTCTAAACTTTGTTAATCACTTGAAATGATACTTTTATTTTGTCAAATCTGTTCCAATACTTCGAACAACAGTAAACCTTTTAAGCTAATAAATAATGCGATTTTGAGACTTGTGTGTTAAGAAGATTAATATATTTCAAGCAGAACCAAGTGACACTGACTACTTCAACGTTTGGATAGTTCTGACATTTTTTATGTCATTTATTAACAATATTCAAATCGTATCGCTAATGGAGAGGGAGCCACATTTACTTTGTCCTTTCCACAAACAACTAAAATAGAAATAGGTTGACATTTGACGTATGGGTTCACTTTATTCCCCATTAAGGAAATATTTAAACACAGGTTTATATCAGCATCAAAAAGCAATGGCATGAACTGTCCGTGACAGTAATGATTTCCTTTAAAAGTTAATGGACAGTAATTAATAAATTATAGCACGCTGAATTAGGTATGCATCCGTTCGCATTAAGAGAAGATATCACTTAATTGAGGTCAACATTTTATGCAGCCATTTAACTGCAAATGGAAACATTTGTGGATAATTTACTCTTTAGATTTCACAAAAATACAGTAATTCTGTGTTATATGCCTATATAATTTATACGTTAATTAAATATTGCACTTGTACACACTTAACAACACACTTAACGTTTACTTTAATAATATTTGCAAGTCAATTCCAAGCATTTTTATACTGCTGTTATAAAATTTTGAAATGAATTAACGTTAATGGATATATTAATCAACAATGCAATTTTTTTTTAAATTTTCTTCGGAAGTTTAATAAGTTTTAAGGCTTAGAAAATATTGAAATTATTTATAATTGCTTTCAAGTTTAAGCCTTATCATAATGAATTTGATAGACATTATCATTTCTCCGGCCAAGCCGCAACATTTTCTCGTTATTGTCCGATAATATTTCAGATAAGCGCAATACTTGAAGGATTATTAATAAGTATATGGTACAGGGAATCTGTGTATCAGGGATTTCACGTAATCTCTAGGAAATCAGTGTAGTGGGCAAATTATTAGAAATTTTCAACATTTTAACTGAAAATATTGTGTAAATGGGAAGATTGGCGAAATGTTATAGCATAGCAGGAATCGGCATACGAAAGGGAAACACTATCAAAAATATTAGACTATCCAAAATGTAATGATACATTAATTAAATGCCACTTTTCAATACGACCGAAAATCTCTATTTTAAACAGTTGACACAGTAGTTGACTGATAAGTTTTTGCAAAATTATTCCTTACTAAACTGAAAGTTCAAAACTTGTATCGTTTTATTGTACTTACTCACTGAGAGCAAATAAATTATAAAGCAAACATTAAACATTGAAATCTTCAGTCATTACATGAATTCCCTAGCGATTGTGTGAAATCTCTGACTACACAGATTCCCTGTAACATATATATGTTACAGTTAATGTGTGTATTCAGCCAATACGTTAATTGGCTAAAACTTTTAGGCTGTGACGGTCAGCCAGTTCGTGTATTGACTAAAATTTCTAGCCAATTCACATAATAATAAAATTTGAGGCCAGTCAGTTCGCGTATTGCCTGAAACGGTTTTTCGATTAATAAAACAAAGTCATTTATTTGTTTTTATTTTTTTCACTACATTGTTTGACATTTGATTGTTGCCTATCGCAGCAATTAGGATTACGCTTGACTGCATATTGCTTAATTGTAATTAACTTAATTAATATACCCAATTATTAAAATACATTTCATGTGAGTAATCGAGCTAAAGTTGCAATTAATAATCACATGCCCGCAGTGTTTGTTGCAATCAAGTGTACTCAACTGTTAGAATACTAAACTGTTTCAATAACTGGTCTAACATACAGTAAGTTTGCACTTAAACATAAGAATATAAGTATTTTTCAAATAACTTGGCTTGAGAACTTTCATCCAAGTTAACTATAAATCGAATGTTCATTCCTTATTTTTACAGAATTGGGAGCTGTGTCAGTGACTGGAGCACTTTACTTTGCTTTTGAAACATTTGCACCCATTGCTTTCTCAACGTTTGTTGCTCTGCCCACAGTTACATCTGACAAAAACCTTGTCCATCAGAATTAGACTCGTGTGCCACAGCTTGACGAAGAGATGTTTCTTGAGACCGATTAATGTCAGTAACCTCTAGTAAGCGCTGGGGATAAATGTCGAATTGGCTTCGTGCAAATTTAGTTTGTAATTATCGCTATTGCTTCGAGCTACGAGTTCAACACGCGCCTTCTTTACCATGCGTTGGGATTGAGATAACTGGCCCACTCGTGCACCTTGCCTCTAGGTCACACAGCTAACAAATCACTAGGTACAGCCGTCGCCTTGGTCGCCGTCGCTGCGGTCGCAGTTGCCTCGGTCGTCATAGCCTCGGTCACCGTCGCCTCGGTCGCCGTCGCTGCGGTCTTCGTACCCTCAGTCGCCGTCACCTCGTTGGCCATCGCCTCGATCGCCATCGTCTCTGTCACCGTCGCTTCGGTCGCCATCCCCTCGGTCGCCGTAGCATCGGTTGGCGTTACACCGGTCCCTGTCACTACGGTCGTTGACATTGTGAGATGTGGGATCGTCCTCCCTTTGCATTCGTTCGATGACTTCGTTCGGCAATGATTCTCAATCTTTCTCAATTCAGGTTTGACTAAAGCGTTTTCATTCTCAGAATGCATTTGATCACATGAGAAAAAATGAAGCCAGCAATTGGTGTCAATGTAGAAGTTTAAATTTAACAGCATGAAATATTCTTTCTTCCCCGATCTATCTTCTTTGAAGGCAGAGTTCTGTAAAATACAAAACTTAAATGAGAGGCAACAAAACTTAACACTGTCATCACCTATCTCACTCAGTCTCTTTTATTTCTCCCGTGACTATTTAACACCAAGATCTTGATATTTTTCACTCATCACGTTGATATCAGACTACTGCATGGCATACCATTAAAATGTTTATTATGTTTCTAAAGAGATTTTATGGTAATGAATGAATGGAAATTAATAAACACATTATGCTTGCAGTTAGGCTGCGATAAATAATTAGAAACGTTTTCAGCCATACAATGATTGATTATTGGTTTTTTACTGTCTTGTGAATGTTTGTTTCAAATGGGATCTTTTTACACATATCTAAAATGTAAAATGCGTATCAAAGACCAAATTACCTACGCACACTTCATTAACAAAGGAATAAATGAACAATTTGCATGATCTGTCACTGTCATCACCTATCCGGCGGACAATTTATCTCCATTTCATGCTAAAGTTGTTTATTCAACGGGTCTGGTATCCTGTAACTTTTGAATCCTTCTTGCCTTTGTTGAACGAGCTCGTTTTAGTTCTAAGCAAAGCAAATGCAATCAATGAATTGAAAGCAAGGTTCACCAATCATTTCTAAAAATTGCAGTTCCAATGATTGTAAATACCTTTTCTCTGTTGTTACCTAATTCGTCGATACACTGGAAAAATGGATTGCCCCTAAACCGAAAAAGTTTCTCCTTTTCTTTGGGAGAGGGGCACCGAAAAGAAAAATGACTTAACACTTCACAGATTTCTCTGACAAACGGCAGGTGATGTAACTACAAAGCCCTCGGAGTGACGGTGACCCTGCCAGCGACTGACAACAGATTTGCTTAATTGTATGTTTTAAATATCTTCTACATTCGTTAATATGCATAAAGCGTTTATTTTTTTCTTGAAAGCTAGCATCTTTTCAAAAGCTAAATTTTCTTCGAATTGCTCGATGCCTTTAAGTGCTTAAAGTTTGAGTGTTTTTATAGTCTTCCCCCTCATACTCAACTGACAACAATGGCTTGAACATAAATTTCACAAATTTAGCATAAATTTTATTCTTTCAATACATTCATACTTTCGAAATCTAAAGTCTTAAATGTCGCATTTTACATTCAGCAATTTAGGGTTAAGTAAAGGTCCAGTTTGAAATATGTACATAAGTTCCAGGCTTTTTGATCATAACATAAGCTTTATCCGTGACTTAGTGCGACTCTGCAATTACCACCCCCCACCCCCACCCCCCCACCCCCCACCCCTTTCTGTACGGCTTGAGCAACGATCGTAGCGTGGGCATCACTGAATTGCCAAAATATCAAGTATATCAAAATGACCTTGAACAAGAGAGGAGGATGAGTATTTCTACAATTATGTCAGCCAGCTGTTGCTGTGTGTTATTTCTCTTGACAGTAAAGGGTGAAGGTAGAAAAATAATCTGCTCAATTTGAGTCATTTTAACAGCGGCAGTTAATCACAGAAATGCATGTTATATTATCAGATGCTACCATATACTGTATACCACACGTAATGCTGTCATATTCATCTAAGGAATTCATCTTCTGACATCGAACTTCAAAAAAATAAGAAAATAACAAATGGTTTCAAGCGCATCATTTGGAAATGCCTAGACCAATTTAATTTAATCTTGATTTGTTTTCGTTACATAATCTCAAATATGTGTTGTTGTTTTTATAAAAAAATGAAAAACACAACATGTTTTATTTTCCTGAAAATAAGGTTACAGTGTTGAATATTTATCTTAGTGTGTGAAAGCCAGACATGCGACATTTAAAAAAACAGCGTTTTTGTTTTAAGCTATTTAAAAAGCTGTGAAAAGTCGAATGCTATCACCACAATTAAGAATAAATGGATTTGTTTGTGTCTGTTATGCTTTTTTCTACCGCTGGGGAAGGGAGTAATTGGTATCATACGCGCTTCAGCACGCTTTTAAAAATTGCCGATTTTACGGCCAGATTAGATACGCACGGAGTGCAGATTTTGCTTACACAGGGAGTAATTTCCATTTAGTATGTTTACATTTCTATTTAGAACGTTTTCGGTAAAAGAAAATTTCATGGAAACACTCCGCGTTTGGTTAGATAATGGAGTATTAACCTTTGGAACTCAGTTGATTCGACTGTCACATGCAACTAAATCCTTCACATGCAACTAAAAACTTCGTCTGACACTGTAACTGGCACTGCCTTGGTCGCGACAAAACAACTTTTTTAGGAAATGGAAAATAAGTCAATATCTAGGAACAGCGGTGTTTTTAACGAAAAGCAGACGACATAAGATCAAGAACGCATAGCTTTTATTTCACTTTTTATACTGCCATGCCATATTACAATACGGGATCACCCACGAAGAACGTACGGGTTCACACGGTTGAAGTTGGAGAGGAGTGCGCGTTGCATACTATCTATAAAGGATGCAAGCTCAAACAAAAATGATGGAGCATAGTGTAAGGGAGGAAGGGTGGGTAGGGTGAGACGGGGAATATTTCGAGCCTTACCATGTCGGTGCAGCACGGTTATACAGTTTCTCTATAAGATGCTGGTTTTTCGACTTTCAATATTCCAGATGTTTGCCTCAACACACCCAGCGCCATCCCCTTTCACAGTTTCCACACCCCCTTTCAAAGTTCAATTTTTTTAAACAAAGGGACGCCTTCTTCTTTTGGCAAGTGTATAGTTTTAGAAGCTTGCTCTAATAAATTCACCGTTGTCCTTGAATGTTAAATCACATTGTTTTCTTTTATTGTTACTTCTCAAAGCCCCTCAGAAGTAATTACACATGCTTTTCTACTTAGGAAACCTATTTATTTCGTTTATAAGGTGGAAAATATTTATGTTTCCTTGATGACAGCGCACAAAATGAAAGTCAAACTTGAACATATGCGATATTGCGATATTACTTTATCCTATTACTTTATCCAAAAAACGAGGCTGGAAACTTCAGTAGCTATTGTTCCGGTATCGTCGCGACACCACCAACAGTCTGCAAACACAGAAATTTTTGAACAAAACAGTGCGCCTGAAAATGCATCTACTACAAAAGTAATTGCTTTTCCAATCCCTTCCAACTTTTTTATACCCACTGAAAGTAGGATTCCGTTAGTTTATGGATGTAGGATAAGTAAGTATCCCCATACTCGGTAGCTGTGGCTTATCTTTGTAAAAAAAAAAACACCAAGATGACGTTCACCTAAGCGTTTAAGTGATTTGTTACAAATCCAATTTCCTGCAATTTTGGTTCGAAGAGTTTTTTCCTTAGCTCCTGTGTGTTCAAGAAGTACCATGTTTTCCACACGACAGGAAAACATTCATACAGAGAACGGTTTTGACCATGGGTGCTTTTCACATTAAAATGTGCATTTTTGGTATAATCATGAAACAAACAATGTTAAGAAAGGAAAACATCAAGCAACTGATTTCCTGCATGATCCCCTAAGACCGGTTCTACATCATGACAGGCATGCGGAACTGGATTTTTCTTAAATGGTTTTGTTTGTGAGGTAGTCTCATTTATACGGTCGTCCCATCCCGGCGTTCCCTGTAAATCTGTAGAACTTTCAAGGTGGAATTGTTTAAGATTATTTTCTGGTTTTCAAGCTTAATTAAAGGTGTTTTTCAAAATGGCGAAGATAAAGGAGAGCATTTATGAACTGACATTTAATTTTACTGCTAATGTCGCTCAACTAAAGTAAAACGGCATTTTGTTAGTGCAAATATATAATTTCTTTCACTGTTCTCAGTGTGCCGAGTGGTTTATCATACTTGCAGAAGAATATATATCTCCCGATTAGCTGTAGGTTCCATTGACAACGTTTATTTTATGATTCCCACTATACAACGTATTTCTCAGTACAGTTGAGTTTTGACATAGAGCACCACAATAGTGCAAATTTTGAGCTGCTTTATTATTAATTGATGTAAAGTTACATTACCTTTATGCACCAATAATATCTTGTAATACTATCTTTACCACAACTAATTGCTTGACTGATTACCACGGGTTCTATTGAAAGACGAAACCTGTCGTTAGAGTTTCAACTTAGATTGAATATCAAGGGATATAAAAGGATATAACATTAAGTGATGGCATTTCTTGAAGGCAAAGAGTGTTGTATGAGATCAATTTGTCAGATTGCTTATCCTTAAAAACACACATTAACACTTTGCAAGTAGGCAATATAATAATAAATTGATGTAAAGTTTGTGCCGTCATCAGTAGGTTAATCTATGAAAGTGATTAGTAACCTTTTAATGTAGCCCTTTCAGATATTTTTCTTCTAATTTCCTTTTAACCTTTCATTACTGGTAAATGAGTGAGGTTATAAATGATACTGGTGTTCGGTTGATACTTGATAATACTTGATATTGCTGTATGGCGACATGGTTCTGGTGTCCGCTTTTGTTTCTGGTGGGTTTGGGTGACATGAAGGTGCTATCTGTATTTTTGTGTATGGTTGTGACCGCATTTTTGTTGTTGGGAAGCAGGGAACTGGATAGAGCTGTCGACGTTTAATTCTCGGTGACATGGCGATGGCGTCCCCATTTCTTTTGATGGTTAGGGGTGGCAAGACGATAGTGTCCGTCTTTGTGCTTAGTGGGTAAGGTTGACATGGCAGTTACGTCCATTTTGGATTACAATTGGTTGGGCGACATGATGTTGGCATTTGCGTTTCTTTGGTAAGCGGTGGGAGAAATGTTTGTGGTATCTGTTCTGTTTTGGTAGTTGGTAATGTTTGCGTTTGTGGGTTGGGGTGACATGACATGGTCAAGGCCAAAGTGAGGTCGAAGTTATTTTTCTAGAAAACGGTTCCCAAAAATTTCCTCCTAGCGTTGTAGTAAAGGGAGCTTCATATTTGGCACACCTATAGACCATCATAAGGTCTCAGTGAGACTGCAAATATTATTAAACTTTGACCTCAAAGACAAGGCCAAAAATGAGAGCTGGCAAGAAAAATCGCTCAAACAATAGTTCAAATCCATAAACGTACTAAATAAACACAAATCCTGCATCCTGAATTTTGACCTCAAAATTCAAGTTCAAAGTTCACGTTGTCTCGTGTACCGTAAATGACGACGACGATAAGAGATAGAATGTTCGTTTTCCACCCTTTGGGATTAAACAACGTAACAGAAGAGGTAGCTCGGTGACATCAATATTCTCGCTCACAGTCATAGTCAAAATTGACCATTGATCATTTTCGACTTTTTGGGCCTAAATGGTGTTACACAAGAGGTACCACTATGACCTTGGCCTTTTCGGTCACATCAAGATTAAAGACCTAAAGTTGTCCATTATCTCGAAAATGGTAAGAGATTTTGATCTAATTTTCAAGCCTTTGAGCCTAAATAATCTTACATAAGAGGTCAAGATCAAAAACCAGAAGGTCGCCACAAAACGGTTAGAGATGTTTAATTCTGAGCTTATTTTCGACCCTTTGGCCCAAAACAATGTTATATAAGAGGTGTACTGATAACTTTGACAAAAAACCATTATCTTGAAAACGGTAAAAGCTCATTTTCTACTCTTTGAGCTTAAACAATGTTACATCCTGGTGATCTTGGCTTTCTCAGGAAAAATCAAGGTGAAAATCCGGAAATTGACCATTATCTTGAAATTGGCTAGAGACAGAAACGATAACAAAGAAAAGGTGCTGGCTGACTGTGACTTTTTCGGTCATATTGTAATGCAAATATTTTCTTTTGTGATGTCGACAAATTAGTCACTTCACTATCTCGAGGAATTCGGTCTAGCCAGACATACTTTAAGAGTGGTGACTAAGCATTTGCCTGTTTTTATTAGCCCTTCTTCTAACACTAAACTAGGAAGAAATTTACTGCTTTCACATTCTGAAATCGTAAATGCTGAATTTTATCTTTACCAATTTAGGTTTCATAAATTTTTTAACCAAAAAATCGCGCTTTGAAATAAGTAATAAAGATTTCATTGACCATAACATAACCTTGTGCTATGCCACCATGCTACTACCATCCCTACCCCCACCCAGTCCTTTCTCCTCTCCTCGATTTGGATCTGTGATTATTGTTTGCGCATCACTGAAGGACAGAATATCAAAAGATACCAAACACACAGGGAATGAGAAGGACGGATGAATATTCCTGCAGTTAATTCAGGGGCCTATGTTGCAAGTATTTTTTCATCCCTAAGGGCATTAAATAGTGAAGTAATGTAGGCGCTCTGGTCGATTTCAGCAATTTCAGCAGCAATAATTGATCATGGAAACACGTGCTATATTACCATATGCTTTCATATGTTATGTAAGCCCATACTACATGACCTTGGCACATGTAACAATTCACTTTACCACGTACTCATACCATTATCATATATTTCAAGCAATTATGTTTTACCCTTTGGTTCGAAATTCATTTTCTGAAAAAAATTCGTGCTCTGAAATTTAGCTTTAAAAGTAAATAAAAAAGACAAACTTAGGAAACGACTTCAAGCGCATTATTTTGACATGCCTACTTCAATTTGTATTAATCTTGATTTGCTTCTTTTTTTTTGCTTCAAATAAATGCTGTATTTAGACAATGTGAGATAGACAACATAATGTGCTTTTCTGAAATAATCTTGCAGATTTATTTATCTTAGTTATGTAAGACAGTCAGCCGATGCTTTTAACGCGTTGTACCCTGTCGAATATCTGGGTGTGGGGAGTCAAATGCCAGCACCACACTTCAGAATAATTCAATTTGGATTTGTTCTTGATTTTTGTCTTTTTGTTGGAGGGGCGCAGACACTACGTATCATATCTGGTATCTTGTGTGTCCTAAACAAAAAAAATGAAAGGGGTATTTTACGGTCAAGCGAGCCACGCACAGAGTGTCAATTTAGTTAACAGAGGGGTAATTTTAATTTAGTACTACTTGTTTTCTACAAAAAAGAGTTTCTCATGAAAACACATGAAAACATTTGGCTAGAAGGCTGAGTATTATTTTACATGAAGCACTCCACGTTCAAGGATCGTTTTTTTTTAAGCCAGGTTTTCTTTGATAGAAAATCTAATAAGGTTTCTTATTGTTATGTCTCTAACATTGATAGAACGTTGCCTGCTATGTGCAACTAAGAGATTTATCTAACCTTGCAAGTGATACGTTGGGTTAGTAGCGACTAAAATAGCACACTACAAATTTTTAGAAAACACCAAAACGAACATAACTGTTGTTTAACAAAAAGCAGACACTCCTAGATCTTAATTCGTTTTATATACTGCCATGCCATGTCACAACAATGAGCCATCCATGAAGAACACGCGTTGTTTTCACGCGGTTGAAGTTGGGTTAGAAACTAAGATGTATGCTATCTATAAGCATAGAAATACAAACAAAAGTGATAGAGTGGGTAACAAGGGGAGAGAGTTAGGGAGAGAGAGATGGGGAAGATTAGCGTTAACGGATTGAATATTTTATCATTTTTATAGTAGCCTTCTGATTTAAAAATCATTTAAAAACATCTGATGCAATCAAAAACCTTTTGTAACATCTGTTATTTCACAGAACCCTCGCGTCCAGATTCGGAAAAGTGATATGATGGTGTTGCAAAACTAAGTTAATTTACTCACGACATTCAAGTGTAAATTGGAAACTCGTCATAACGACATCATTTATACCGACATAGGCTTGGCTGTGATAAAGTTTTCGAGGCTGCAGTTAAAGTTTTCCGTTATAGTAAAATATTGCATAAATTACATGCTGTTTCGATCCTTGTTATGTCATTAAAACGAGATTATACAGTGTCTCTATAAGATGCTAGTTTTATACATATTTAACGTGTTTTGCTCCAACATTTTAAAATAAACATTAAATTGATAACCCTAGGGATTAAAGGCATGTAGTGAGGTTCCTACCTTCCCCTTTCAAAGTTCAATTCCATGAAAAAGGAATACCTTCCGCTGTTGGTAAACGCATTTTAGCAACTAAACGAAGCAGTATGTTAAATCACCTATTCCGTAATTCACAATTAATTATCCCCAAGGCTTTCAGACATCCCTTACAAAACTCTACTAAATTCTCCTCCAACCCGGACATTTTAAGCCACGTATAGTAGCTCATCAATCTGTCTCATATTCCCTCTGGCTAATTCTAAGCAGGGAGGCAGTGAGATTGGTATTTTTGGATAAATCTAAAAGGTACGTCATACTAGTAAGCAATAAATCTAAAGTAACGTCAGATGCTGACATGGTTGATAAAGTATTCACAATGACAATACCAACAATAATATGTTAGAAAGATTCTTGACTTGTCTCATTGACTCCAGTCAAATGCCACCCTCTCCCCCCCCCCCCCCCCTGTCATGCATAGACCATTGAAACATGTTACTGGAGAAGCCTCCAAGTGTCTTTATCTACATTTCGAGAATAAAGTCTCGTTTCTTTTTGTTGTTCGAAAAGAACACATTAACTTGAATAAGAAATTCAAATGTACAGGAGCACCAAAAATCTGGGCAAGTGCTTGATACAAACCAGATCATCGGTGCACACCAGCATCAGTGTAGCTGTAAACAATAGGACACTTTATAATCTGACACTTTGCATTCCATGTTTTTGAAGAATAAAAACAATTGTCTGGCTGAGGTCGCAACGCCCAGTGAAATTTCAAACTTGCTAGTTTTGCTTCGACCAAATAGCAACCTTTGCACTTTGCAATTTTTGCATCGTTGGCTAGAAATCAAAATTCCAATATCCATTTGTGTAACACCTTATGTCTGAATAACACATCACAGATCACGCCCAGAGGTCACTTTATTACTGACGCTGAACCTATTAATCACAAATCACAATCGCAATCGTTTGTTTAATGAAATACTCCTTAAGTAGTACAGGTAAATAATGTTTAATGTAAATGGGGATGGTGGATGAAAAGGCGAGTTTTATACAGTTTAGTACTAACGCTGAACCTTTTGTTGTTTTTTATACAGAAAGGTCCTCGTTTAGAGACATACAAAACCTACACAAAAGGTGACATGATACCAGTAAAAGTATGGAATAAAGCTGGGCAACTTCTCCCTGTGAACTCGAATAACTGTGCACACTTAAGAAGCAAGAGGCTTTCAAACGCTGCGATGTGTCTTATGATCCGCGACATCACTCATGGCCGTTTTTGTCTACCTTTTAGCCTTACTAATTTTAATCAACAACACTGTCACACAATCACAACAAAGCAGCTCTAGTTTAGCAGCTGTTCAAACAATCTATCACGAATATAGGTGGGATGCAAAGTTAAATTGATGCCTGGTATGTTTACTAACAAGACCTTTTAACCTCTTTGCTTATTATCAAAACTCAGAGTTCTGAGAAGTTTGTGATTTCACGATGTTTTTTCTTTTAAATATAATTGCCTGTAACTCCTTTAAAACACATTCATTTAACGATTTCAAATTTTGTTTTATCTATAAACATGTTATTTTCATGTGACTGTTTAGTTCGGTTCTGTGCGCGCTGATATATTCATGCAATGATGCTAGAGGAAAACTCGCAAAAAAAATGACCTTGGGCTGGAAAGAAGCATCAAAGCAGCACCAGATTGTTGATATAACGTGCCTGGATCTGCACGCACGTGTTAGTAACGACAGGGATTTAACATGGTAGGGAGGAAACTGCCTATTGTAATTAAATCTGTTTCAAGTCAAATATTAAAACCTTCATCATATATCATCCCGAGTGAGGACAAATTAATACAAAATCCCTCTCATTTGTAATAGATCCCTTTCTATTGCCTTAAGCTTTGTTATGAAAGCTACTAATTAAGTTCTGTGTTTGTTTTTACAGATTTTATTAGTTGATGTCACAAGCGATTTTTTTCCTTGAGCATTTGAACAAGCAGAGGCGTTATCGCAGCTCTTTAAAATAAATGGATCCTTATGTTTTGCTAAAGTGGGTTTGCAAAAGTAAGCATAATGGCAGTTTAATGCTGATAATTTGTTGGCCGAGTGACAACCAATGAAACAGCACAGCATTTGTCTGATTCATCATACTTTTTTTGGATAAAATTCTAATTTATTTTTCAGACTGAATTTATCTGTCTTATGTCATCGAGTGTCACCCCTTGAAACAAAGCTCCACGTTTTTATATAACTTTGTTTCTTTATTAAAGACGCTCTAATTCAGGGGGAGGTTCATATATAAAAGCAGTGCGGATACATGCGCGTATTTCAAAAGCTGAGACAACAATTTGTACATTTTCTTGGGATCTCTCTTTTTAGACAATAATTAGCATGATGTTGCGCATAGGCATGGCAGTGATTTCAACGTAAGCATATTCTATATTTTTATAAATTTATACTATTATTTTATATCAATTTAATTCTGTCAAGGCAGTTTGCAATGACGACTGTCAAGAAGAGGAGTTGAAGTTAAGAGTAGCATTCTCAGTACTAACTGTGGAAATTACAGTTACTGCGCTCAAAGTGAACGCTAAAAGTAGGAACCGCTGTGTTCAATGTACATTAGAACTAGAGTGTGTTCGTATTCAAGAAGTGACATCCGCTGTACTCAATGAGAACCCTGAAAGTAAAAACCACCCCACGTATTGTATTATCAGAGGTGTTGTTATTGCTTGACAGTGTGTTACTAGCTCTGTTGCGGGCAGGCTACACATCGCCTTTACCATATCTTAATAAAAATAACAGCGAGGCAGAAATTCCACAACAACTTTACTTTTACAACATTGGTAAGTTCTCAATTTTAATTAATGAATTTCTGAATAAGATGCTGGACTGCTGTATAATGTCCTTATCAGTTTTTTTAGCCCTCAATCCTCATTGTGTTATAAAACAAGCGAGTGAGAAAAACTGAATATATATTAATGCAGAGATCATTAAAGGAACATTTTGTGACATATTTCCGCTTTTTGTGTCTCGACTTGTTATTTTGCATAGTCTGAATTTTATAATTAAGGTAAACGAAAGTCTAAGTCAAAGTTAATACATTTTGCTATTATATTCTATCATACTTGTAATTCGTGACTGGCAAGCAGTTTTCCAATAGTTTACACCAATTTAAAACTGTTGTATATTTTCTCCCGAGGTACCATTTTGTATGTTAATAATTTAATATATTAAGTACAAGTAGAAATAAACAATATATATATATATATATATATATATATATATATATATATATATATATATATATATATATAAACATTGTCAAATTCGTCTTTTAGATCGCCAGGCAGACAGTCCACATGCAATTGAAAACTGCTACGGTCCCGTCATGAAACAGTCATTTAATGACCTCGATTATGCACTTCTTGGCTATAACGTCCTTAAAGGCTATCCGCTCGCCCCAGGTCGCGATCCAGGGTTTACCTTGCCTATTTTCTTTGCAAATTATAGCTCTCCTCGATACACAGGGGACTGTCGATACAGCCTACCTCATGGTATTATCGCCTATCCCGAGGTATCTTGTACAACATCTTTTAGCTCAGCAATCATTAAAAATCAGCGCGATTTTTCTGATTCACTTTCAACTACTGCTCAGGCTAGCGGAGGAGGGTGGGGTGTTAGTTTCTCAGCTAATGCTGGGTATAAAAGTGCAGTCTCAAAAATAGAAAGTGGCGAAAATGTGTTTATAGTTTCTCACGCTAACTGCCAATATTATTTCACTAAAATTGACCCAGTTTCACCACCTTCACTAGATGCGAGCTTTATCGAAACTGTAAAGGCTCTTTCAGGAAGCAATAAGGATAAATATATGACATTCTTTGACACCTATGGCACCCACTTTGTTACAGAAATGGAACTAGGGGCCAGGTACACTAATCAATATGAAATGAGTACCACCTCGTATAATGAAGAGAAAAGTAAAAACATCGATGTTGGTGTTCAGGCTAGTTATTCAGGTTTATTCAGTATAGGTGGAGGTTTTAGCTTAGATTCTGACCAGAGAGAGGCCGTTACAAACTTTCAGAAAAAGGTAAAGAAAATTTCAATAACCGTGGGAGCTACACCGCCAGCTTCCGGTGATGCTATGGAATGGGCATCGTCAGTAAAAAATAATCCCATGCCAATGCTCTATATACTTAACTCAATCGAAAATTTGTTTACGGATCAGTATATGGGATATCTACACATATCCCATGGCCAAATAAAGCAAAAGATTCAGCAATACAAGCTTGAATATTGTTGGAAACTACATAAGCAAGGGATAGTTAGTTCCTGCCAAGATTTTATTGCAAGTAAGTACAGTTGTTTTAAAACATCTCAGCTTGAAAACATAAAAGTATGAAATTGCTATCCTTTTTTGGACTTCTTAAAATCATAAGAACTTTAAAACTACTTGTTGAATGTCATCACAAAAATACAACCTATTAACTTATGCATGAATATGTTGATAGCCAATCCGTGCGATTCTTCCCCATGTCAGAACCGCGGAAGGTGCCTCCTGCTGGGAGGGGGTGATTACAAATGTAAATGCAGTGGCAATCATGACGGAACTTTCTGTGAAAGTAAATATACAAGTGATTGTATAAATCGTTGCATAAGTGTTCAGTATATATATCAACATTCACCATTTGTCGGGTTTAGTATCAGTTTTTCTTGTGTTTGCAGTAAGTGTACAGTACGCAAATCTTGTAATATCAGGACATTTGAACATAAAACGACAAGTCTTCTTTAGCATTCAAATTAGCATTATTTTGTACTATTTGAATGTTACATTTTACAGTATCATGCTCGAAAAAAATTAATGGAAAATGCTTTTGGAAAGTCGACAATTCCCATAGAAACTGGTATGAGAGTGAGCTGGAATGCAATAAAATGGGTGGATATTTAGCAATCATCAACACAACTGCAGAGGACACAGCGATCAAAGAGTTTGGTACGTGCATATTGCATCATCTCCATCTTAAGCATATGGTATTGGAAAAGACACCGCGCTCCTACAAATTTCTATCATGTGCATATTCTATCACGTGCATTCTGAGTGAATCTGATGCCTATGATCTGGTATCCGCAGAAGACACAGCACTGCTGCACACCTGTCGTGGTGTGTGCAGATTTTATCACTTTTACTCTTAGTAAGTCTGGTGTCTATGATCTGGTGTCTCAAGAACGCTTTTTATGCACACATTCTGCACATTTAAAATTGGCCTGGTAAGTGTTATCATACCCCTGATAATGTGCATTTACTGAACATATTTCTTTTCTTTTTTTTGTTTTTGGTAATATGCTCGTTTTGGTACTGTTCTATTTTTGTACTATTCTAATTTGGTACTATTTTGTGCATAAATAATAGTCATTATTTTTTATTTATTATATTAATATGTCATTCAGATACAGAAGTATTGTACATCTTTCATGCGAAACCAAGTTTTAAGTAGTAATATTTTTTGTATTGATTATAAGTTAATATCAATAGTATATTTCTTTTAGTTGCCAGTCACAAATTTATGGTATATTGTGAAACAGTTAAAAATAGAAATGTGTTCCTGAAATAACAGTATTACTTTGGTATTGGTTTTTATGTTTTAGTTATGTTTCAAATGAAAAAGTTTGTCACATTTTGGACTAGTATTAAATATTCTTCAATATCTAAAGGTAACGGAAAAAATAACTCATTAAGCCTCACCAACATTTTATAGACTCAACATTAATGCCACAAAGGTCTTCTTTGCTGATAAAGAAAATATAAAGTTATGCAGGATACTAAACAATTATATTCTCTGCCCAACCTATAGAAATTCTTAAAATTACTCATCTCTACTTTTACTTAGCTCAGAGCATGGCGATAACATTTTAGGAAATCGTTGGGATATCGTGCTAAGCTAAAATTCCAGCACAGCTGTAAATAGACAAACGGGATCACTCGTATGGCGTCTTCATCTCAACGAACACATCCATTTTTATACAGGCTAAAGGTTGAAATTGATTTGGTTACCTTTTTCTGCCTGTTGCTGACAGTTGGTGATTTGGCATGGACCAGTGGAAAAAAGAGCGAATCTGGGGAGTGGAGATGGGGCAGCACGAATGAAAGGATACAATACTTTAACTGGGAATCAGGAAAACCAGACAACTGGCAGGGGAATGAGAATTGTCTGCAGGTGGCTAGAGGGCAGGAAATGAAGTGGAATGATTGTTCCTGTGCAACGTGTTTTGCCCGGGCACTCTGTCAATATCCCTAAAGCTGTCATAGCTTTATGTATCTAACGGAGCTGTTTCTTTGAAAGCCTTTAGATGACTGTGATTTTGATGTCATGTAAAAGAAAACATACCAAATGTTCCATGTTCCAGCATGGGCAGATGTTTAATCATTCATGCGTTTCATTATTTTAAAATGTTACATTTCTATTGTGTAACTTTTGATATATCTTATATAATTGTACATTTAATACAGGAATATGACAATCTAAAAAAACTGAAAAAAAAATACGGTTAAAAATGGACAAAGGTTCAATCCACTGCGCTAGACATACAAATTTAGTCCCATTTGAGCATGAGTTATACATCAACGAGTTCAGTATATACAAATGTAATATTTCATGGCGTTGGGACAAACCACGTTTTAACTGCCATCTCCATCCATAAGGCAAACGAGCTATTATGACGCTCAGTTCACTTGTACTTTGTCATTTCAAGCATACTTGCCCCTCTCAAGAGAACGAGCACACCGTGCTGAAAAGTCTTTTCAGTTACAATGATCGACTGCCAGAGCAAGATAACAAAAAATGCTGTGAAAAACCTCACAATGATCCAAAGGGAGAGATTGATTCTTGGCGGTAGTACAACTTCCGCTCACTCCCACCTACCCACCCACAAGAAACCAAAAATAAATGTTTGATTTCACATTTTCACAAAAAAGTCTGACTAGTGAACTCGCTACTGTGGTTTATATTTTGAAGTTCAACCCCTCCTTGCCCCCACAAACTCTTGACCCAAAAATCTGTATCCGCTTCTGAACTCATTATTCTGTGTAAACACAACTATAATGTTATTTTTATAAGCATGCAATATGTATATTCACAGTGATCGATGAAGATTCATCGTATTATGTATTTTGAAAACATGACTGTATTGAAAAGACAACACTGTTTATTAATATACGGGAAACTCACAAATATTAACGAGTGTGTAAATTCATTAAATATCATAACTTCATCAATGATACAGAAGAATATTTAAAAGAGCAACATTTACTTGGGGGTGGTTAAGTTCTAATTAAAAGCAACAAGGTTGTTGAAAATATAATCATAGAATTCCATGTCTTGCAAGCAGGATGTAAGTATTTGCAAATTTGATAAATTGCATGTCTTGCAAGCAGGATGTAAGTATTTGCAAATTTGATAAATTGCACATGAAGAAGAAAAACAACTGGTTTTGTGTTTAGCAAAAGATTTTTAAAATGGTAGCTATTAAGTGAACTTAAAAGAGTTGATATGAGAAAAAAAACGTCATTGATATAATAACGAAATTTGCTGTCACAAATGGCAAATTTCAAGTCATTAATTACAGTTTATGACAATATAACATAAATTATGTTTCTTTCAGGAGTGAACCCTTATATTTGTAATTTAGAAACACCCATGCTGCATTATTATCTTTATACTTACTATTATTTAATCGAAATAAATTTGAAACTGTAAGTTAAATTCATTCTCCTTCTACTTTTTAAGTTTTACATGTGTATCTGAGAGACGTTCTCTGTTACTAAAGAAACTTTCTTTGAAAAAGTAGCTTTTTAAGTGGAATTAAAAAGGGATAAAAATTTATAAAAATAGTCTTTGAATAATCAAATAAATATCAATGTGTTTGAAGATTTGCCTTTATATAAAAATTGAAAATAGGCATTTACAACGGGTTCTTCTTAAAAACGTCAGGTTAAGTTAGGCCAGCCGACTGTCAGTGTATTCGCCAATGTTACTGAGCTTAAGTTACATAGAAAGTTTTAATATAGTTGATACTATGTATTTCATTTCAAATGTATTCCTATGTTATACTACTCATTATAATCGATAATAATTGTGTCAAATGTTGTCAATATTCAGTTGCCACGTTTGGTATCCCTACTAAAAGTACTGGTTGACCTTTAAAGTTGATATATTTTAATTTGGAGTAATAAGAGATTTTCATATATTTATATGTCAAACTGTTAACAGCTTAAATTTGGATAAGCCATGTGACACACTTAAGTGTCTTTTAAGTAGACTTAAAGCATAATATGATGTACTCCATTTTCGGGAGAGAACAGACGTACAGAGGGAGGGATGTTGTGAGAACAGTTTGGAAATTGAGAACGGGAAGTGAAGAGAAGTAAGGGGGAAATTGTCGCAGGGGAAACGAAGGAAACAGAGATTGGTGGAAAGATATAAAAACAGAGTGTGGGAAGTTAGAAAACAAGACAGAGTACAGAGAAGAAGAGATAAAAAGGAGAATTAGAGCGGATATGGCTAAGTTGTGGAGAGTGTTCAGAGAAGGTAATATTTACAACATGTATTTATAAGCAAATTTCATTTATATACTCATTGTGTTAAAGTAAGTATACTTTTCAACATTTTACGTTGTTTTGAAAAAAAGATCGGTGTGTTACAATATGAACTCAAACACTTTCATACAAAACGATCACATTTAATAAAGACTAAAATTTCTATACTTAATCCTTTTACAGAAATGAATTAAAGCTGAGAAAAATGATTTTTTGTGTGCAATCTAATAACAACAACATTTAAAGTAATTTGCTTAGTGTATGAACATACAAGAATTTCTTTAAAGTTAGTCATAAATAAAATCATATCTGTAAAATTTGTTGTTCTGCATGCAATTTATTGATGTGTCTTGTTACCAGTACATTATTAGAGCTTTGTGTTATTCATATCTATGTTGTATGCTTCTCGTGTTTTCTTCATGATCAGACCTCAAAGTTTTGAGACCTGAATAGGTCTGTATTTTCACATATCAAATGTCAATTTCACGCACAAATTGAGATGAAATTTTGTATTTGTCACTTCGTGTCTTTTTACAACAGAGAAAGCCAGAATGTTTTCGAAAAAATAATTTTCCTTGCTTCCTTTTCTATTTCTGTCTAAACATTGAAAATTATTGTGTAATATTTAAAAAAGCTTATATAATATTGCTTAAATTTAATTTCTTACCTATGATCTAAAGGCTGCATTGTTTTGTAGTAAATATACTGGATTTGGGTATATTATGTAACATCTTTGATTTGCCAAATGGTAATTTAATCAGAAATATTAAAATATAAAATTCTATACAATACACAAAACAAAGCAATAGTAGCTGAACTTGAAATGTAAAAATAATATCTAAAGAAATTTCAAAACCTTTTATTTCATGAAATACCTGAACAAAAAAGCAAGAAGTCATTATTTTTAAGATATCAAATCAACTTTCTAATCAATCCTAATGTTAACCTGCGATTATTAAATATTAATATGCTAATAAATAAAGTAAACAAATCTGCCAGCAATTTAGGTATGAATAATTTATCTTATGAAAATAATACAATATTGTAGAGTACTTATTATATTATCCAGTAAAAACGATGGTTAACTTTATCTTACAGTCTTATTGTCACATGGGAGCATAGCGTGCACGACCAAATGCAAACTGAAATTCCGATATCACTGTCACAAAGTGATGGATTCTACTATACAGTATCCTGGTTACCATGCACCTGCAAAATAACCTGGAAAACACCTGGAAATTGAGAAGTTTCTGTAAAAAAAACTGAAAAAAACCTGCAAAACATCTGGAAATCGATTCCTAAAATTTTTAGGTTTTTGTTCAAGGCTTTCCAATCTTTTCTTGTAATATCTCAAACGTCCCAGTTTCATATACGTACTGAATATTGTTTGATTTTTTTCTCGCCTTCGGCGTTGTATAGAATTAATAATCTGTGATTTCAGTCGTTGTGGGGCCTTTACTCTACCTGTATATATATTTTATTTCTCTGTGAATGTCACAAAGTGATGGATTCTCCTCTATTTTTTTAAAGTTAGGCGCTCGTGCAGTTTGTATAGTTTGCTTTACATGAGGTCGTTTTGTACAGGTCATTTATTTAATTGACCGAGTAAAATCAATATTGACTACAAGGTGTCAAGTCAGTATTTATAATCCTTAGTACCGTCGTGTTGAATACGTAAGGTGACTTTTGCCACGTCTTCGGGTCATTTTGGAAGTAAACCATGTCGGAGTAAGACGTTATGTTAAGTTAGTTATCAACCTAAATGCATCACATGTATGGATTTATGAATAATACGGCTTAAGCAAGGTCAGTATTGCATAAATATAAGTTGAAACTATTGAGTTAAAATGCTTCAGTTATTTGCGAATTAATTAGCAGTTTTTGGGGGTAAAATTACTGCTGATAAACCTTGACTAGTTTTACTTCATATTGACTTTATGTATTATTAGTCGTGCAGTTTATATTGTATTTGAATAAAAGGATAAATTATGGGAAACAAGCAGAGGCTTGACCGCTGGGTTTGGAATTCTATTGATAGTCTTTGAAGTAGAATTCTGAAGATCGAATACTTATGAGTGTTTGTATCGTGTGTTAAGTGGACGGGGACTGGGACAAGGAGAATGGGAGCCCCGATGTGTGCATTTTTTTCTGAGGGTGATACGCATGAGGACCGTAAGGGCTGGGCGACGTACCAACAAGGGGCTGGAACTCCGACCGAGAGACGTTTCAACGGGCACCGTGAGGGACTTGTTCACTCAGCTGAGAAGGGACAATTCTCGTGTGCGTGGTGACGCACGTTGAGTGGGCATGTACGGTGTTGTAGCGGAAACCGTGGGAGACTTGTTTACTCGACCGAGAAGGGACATTCTCGAGTGCGTGGTGACGCACGTGGAGTGGGCATGTACGGTGTTGTAGCGCAGTCTTGAAGGCCGCAAGTATCGGTGGCGTGATTACTATTTTTTCCCGTGTAAAGTGTTATGTATTTGTTTGTTAATAAATAATTTTTTTTTCTTAAAAAATCATTTTTGTTTGTTTGTTTATACTTCCCTTAACCACAAATTCAAAGCAATTTATGATATTGGTGACCTCGACGTGATCAAAAAAAATTGCATGGAAGGTTAGTAAAACATTGATTTTGGGTTAAAGAAAAGAACATTATTTATTCTGAAAACGGAACTTCCACTTGCTTAACGAGTTTGAATTCAAAGTCCATGTGTATATAAACACAGAGCACCTGTTGTTGAAAATGATGTGGCACAGTTGATAGGTATTTTTTTATTTGTATCCAGTAGAAGTAGCTACCGTTTTCTTAAAGTAACGGTGTTATATTTAGGTGACAGGTAGAAGTGAGTATCAGTTAATAGAAATATTAAGTGGCATTTTTGATAAATGTTTGGTGGAAGTGTGTATCGTTTTGAAGAGTCATAAAGTGACATTTTCAGTAAATTTAGTAGAAGTGTACATCGATTTAGTACACGGTTTGTTCACTGAACATTCTTTAACATCACTTCCCGAGTGTTTTCTCTTATATGAGCTTTACGTAGGTTAATGTTCGTACAAAATGGCAGAGATTGAAGAAATGAAAAAGTGCATAGATATCGGGAAAGAGATGGGGTACTCTGGTGAAAAACTTCAAATGTTTGTAGAAAACGAACGTCAACATGCACTAGAGTTGCAACGCGAACGTGACGTAAATGAGCGTGACGAACGTCAACGGAAACATGATCATGAGCGTGAAATGAAATTGGCTAAGATTGAATTAGCTAAAATGCAAGCGAATAACAGCGATGAACACGGCTGTTGACAAAAGCAAACCATTGTTGCCAAAGTTACCTAAATTTAATGATAAGGTAGACGATATGGACGCTTACTTGCAAAGATTTGAACGTTACGCTGTTAATCGTGGCTGGGAACAAAACCGATGGGCAATATCTCTCGGAGCATTGTTAGAGGGTAAGGCCCTAGAAGTTTACTCTAGAATTCCCGCAATTCATGCCGACGATTACACCGCTTTAAAGAACGCTTTGCTGAGACGTTATTCTCTTCATGAGAAAGGATTTAAACGAAAATTCTTTTCATCGCGACAGGAGAAAGGTGAAATATTTTCACAATATGTTTGCCGAATGGAGAACTACTTTGACCGTTGGGTCGAACTTTCAGAGACGAGACGGACTTACGACGATTTACGCGATCTTATTGTTCGGGAACAATGCCTACACATGGCCCCTCGCGATTTGTCTACGTTTGTTCGCGAGAAGGATTCTCTTTCGCTTATCAAAGTCACTGAATTGGGAGACCTTTTCGAAAGGGCCCATTTTGACAAAGAACGTCAAAAGCCAAAAAATGCCGAACAAACATCTGGAAGGTGACAATGCACAGGTTAGTTAACCTTCAAATAAAAAATCGTTTGCCGATGTCCGGCGTTACAAAGTGGGACATATTGCTTTAAAATGCCAAGAGAAGAAACCAGAAAAGGTGAGTACAGCAGTTGATGTAACATACTTACCTAAGCCCCAACCTGAAGCAAGTGACGATAGAGAGATCGAACCTGTGGTAGTTATTGACGCAGAGAAACGAGAAATATCTGGTGCAGTGGATGAGCTGTCTGATTTTGATGTCGGAGAAGGGACTATTAATGACACTAAGGTGCCTGTCATGTTTGATACAGGTAGCTCTACAGTGTTTACTCGCAGTTCCTTGATATATCCACACCAGCTTACTGGAGAAACAAGGAAGTATAGGACCGTCAATGGTGTTTTGTTCGAAGCACCTGTTACAGTTGTTCATCTTACCTGTCCACGGTATACAGGTACTACCGAAGTGTTATGCCTAGAAAACATTGTTTGTGATATTGTGTTTGGTAAACCGAAACTTCCAAATATGCATTCCCAACAAGTGAATGAGAGTTCAGCCGTACAAACTAGAGGTATGATTGAAAAAGAGAAACGCAAGCCAAAACCGCTGACTGTTTTAGAGCAAATTGACATCTCTGTCATGCCTGCTCAGTTTCGCGAGGAACAGTCAAACGACGAAACCCTTGCAAAAGCTTTCGAGCTCGCAAAGTCTGGGAAAATAATTAAAGGAAAGAAAAGTTCTGAGTACTACTACCACATGAAGAACAACCTTCTATATCGATCTTTTAATCAAAGCCAGAGTACTACGAGGACAGTGACAGAGTACAGGTGTTAAAAGTTGCTCATGACGCTATTATATCTTGGGATCGATAAAACAAAAAACAGAGTCATCAACCAATTCTTCTGGCCAGGTGTCCAAGCAGACATTGTGCGCTATTGTCACTCATGTGATGCGTGCCAAAGAACCATACCAAAGGAAAAGATTCCTAAAGCTCCGTTGGAAAATCCCCCGACGATTGACATTCCGTTCAAGAAAGTAGCCATCGACATTATGGGTCCGATTAATCCAATGAGTGAATCCGGAAAACGGTATATTCTTACCTGCATAAATTATGCTACTCGATACCCAGAAGCCGTAGCCTTGAAAGATATCACTTCAACTTCTGTTGCGGAAGCATTGTTACACATTTTCTCGCGAGTTGGTATTCCCGAAGAAATTCTGTCCGACAACGCCAGCAATGTTTCCTCAGACATGATGAAAGAAGTCGCCAGACTTTTGTCTATCAAGCAGTCATTCATAACGCCCTACCACAGTATGGGGAACGATTTAGTGGAGAGACTCAATGGTTCCTTGAAGCAAATGCTTCGGAAAATGTGTGCGGAAAAGCCCAAAACTTGGGATCGCTACCTCAAGCCACTACTTTTTGCTTTACGAGAGGTTCCACAGGCCAGCACTAAGTTCTCTCCATTCGAACTTCTGTATGTTCGAACGATCAGAGGGCCAATGTCAATACTTCGTCAACTTTGGACAAACGACCGTTGTGAATCCGAAGTCAAATCCACGTACGAATATGTACTAAACCTGTGCAATAGATTGGAGGAAACTTGCAAAATTGCATCGGACGAACTAATAAAATCACAGGCACATTATAAGCAACACTTCGACAGGAAAGCGAAGCCCAGATCACTGAACGTTGGCGACAAAGTTCTGCTGCTATTACCAACTAATCAGAACAAACTTTTACTATAATGGCAAGGACCTTACCCGGTAACAGACAAAGTCGCAGTAAATGACTACGAAATCAGCATTGATGGGAAACGGAAAATCTTTCATATCAACATGCTACAAATGTATTTTGAAAGAAATGCCGACCAACAGCTTGAACAATCTCAGTGCGCATTCACTACCAATATAGTTGAGGTTGGCTGTACGTCAGCAGCAATAGTCGAAGACTTACCTGAAAATTCAGACGAAAATCCACTAGATGAACAAGAGATTTGGGAAAACGTCAAGTCAGCAGAGACATACAGGGATGTTAACATCTGCGAAGATCAAACTCCCGAAGAGAAAGCTGCCCTCTGGGAACTAATATGAGAATATCAAGACATTTTTTCGTCCAAGCCTGGTCGAACAAAGATTTGGGAATGCAAAATTGAACTAACCTCAGACGAGCCGGTACGAGGTAAACTCTATCCCATTCCTTTCGCTCTGATAGAAGAAACCAAAAAAGAACTGAGCGAAATGCTGAAATCATGAATTATCGAGCCTAGTACGTCACCTTATCGGGCACCATTGTTCATCGTCAGGAAAAAGGATCAGTCTTACAGATGGTGTGTCGACTTTAGACAGCTAAACAATGTCACCAAGTTCAACGTAGAACCGATGCCGTCTTCGGTAGTCATATTCGCAAAGATGTCTAATCAACGATATTTTTCAAGTGTGGACTTCTGTAAAGGGTACTATCAGATCCCTGTGCGAGAGTGCGACAGAGAGAAATTAGCGTTCTCTAGTCCGCTCGGCCTTATGTAATTTTGCATGATGCCATTTGGATGGGTCAATGCAGGAGGAGACTACAACAAAATGATGAAAAAACTGTTACACGCTCTTAGCAACGTCGATAGTTTTGTCGATGACGTTTTAACGTACACAGTTGAATGGGACCAGCAACTAGAGGTTCTGAGAAACGTGTTTCAAAGGATTCGTGACGCAAAACTTACGCTAAAGCCTTCAAAATGTTTTTTTTTTTTTTTGGTTATGAAAGTTTAGACTTCGTAGGACATAAAATAGGCAATGGCCTAATCACAACTCAGACAGACAAGGTGAACAAAATCCAAAACGCCCCACTTCCAAAAACCAAAACTCAACTTAGGTCATTTTTGGGGTTAACTGGCTATTATAGGTCGTTCTGTCCCAATTACGCGACTGTAGCCTGTCCGTTAACAGACATGACAAAAGCTAAGTCTCAAAACTATTTAGAGAAGACAGATCGTTCAAAAGCTGCATTCGAACAGTTGAAACAAATGCTAATCAAGCAACCCATTTTGAAATTTCCTGAAGTTGACAAACTCTTTGTTCTGAGAACTGACGCTAGTTTTACGGGGTTGGGTGGTATTTTGTTGCAAGAACACAATTGAACGTTGTTTCCGGTTGCTTATGCGAGTCGCAAATTACTGCCTCGTGAGCAAAGACTTTCCACAATCGAACGTGAGTGCTTGGCAATTTGTTGGGCTGTGACCAAGTTTAAAGCGTATCTGTTTGGAAAAAAGTTTGTCTTGCAGTGTGATCACAAAGCATTAGTGTATTTGAACACTCAGTCGTACAAAAATGATCGTGTTGTGAGGCGGTCGTTGCTGTTACAACCGTATTCAATAACGTATGAAGAGATTAAAGGTCAGGATAATATAGGAAGTGACTACTTAAGCTGACAGTAACTTCTATTGTGTTTGAAAGTAAAAGTTAGATTTCACTGAAGTAAAATCTTGTCGATGGGGTAGTTGTCACAAAGTGATGGATTCTACTATACAGTATCCTGGTTGCCACGCATCTGCAACATAACCTGGAAAACACCTGGAAATTGAGAAGTTTCTGTAAAAAAAACTGAAAAAAAAACCTGCAAAACATCTGGAAATCGATTCCTAAAATTTTCTAGGTTTTTGTTCAAAGGCTTTCCAATCTTTCCTTGTAATATCTCAAACGTCCCAGTTACATATACGTACTGAATATTGTTTGACTTTTTTCTCGCCTTCGGCGTTGTATAGTATTAATAATCTGTGATTTGCAGTCGTTGTGGGGCCTTTACTGTACGTGTATATATATTTTATTTCTCTGTGAATGTCACAAAGTGATGGATTCTCTTCTATATTTTTTAAGGTTAGGCGCTCGTGCAGTTTGTATAATTTGCTTTACATGAGGTCGTTTTGTACAGGTCATCTATTTAATTGACCGAGTAAAATCAATATTGACTACAAGGTGTCAAGTCAGTATTTATAATCCTTAGTACCGTCGTGTTGAATACGTAAGGTGACTTTTGCCACGTCTTCGGGTCATTTTGGAAGTAAACCATGCCGGAGTAAGACGTTATGTTAAGTTAGTTATCAGCCTAAAGGCATCACATGTATCGATTTATGAATAATACGACTTGAGCAAGGTCAGTATTGCATAAATATAAGTTGAAACTACTGAGTTAAAATGCTTCAGTTATTTGCGAATTAATTAGCAGTTTTTTGGGGGTAAAATTACTGCTGATAAACATTGACTAGTTTTACTTCATTTTGACTTTATGTATTATTTGTCGTGCAGTTTATATTGTATTTGAATAAATAGATAAATTATGGGAAACAAGCAGAGGCTTGACCGCTGGGTTTGGAATTCTGTTGATAGTCTTTGAAGTAGAATTCTGAAGATCGAATACGTATGAGTGTTTGTATCGTGTGTTAAGTGGACGGGGACTGGGACAAGGAGAATGGGAGCCCCGATGTGTGCAGTGTTTTTCTTTAAAAAAAATCATTTTATTTGTTTATTTATACTTCCCTTAACCACAAATTCAAAGCAATTTCTGACAATCACGTTGACCGAAAAAATAAATCACCCTATACCAAGATGTACCATTATAGTGTCACTGTCTGTGGCTTAGAATTTGGAATAGAATCCAGTAGTTAAAACTTCATGGGTTAATTGTAGGAGAGACGCTCCTTCTACTATGATCTTTATAATTGTTTTCTTCTAATATTGACAGTACTGGTAGAAATATAAATACACAGAAAAATAGAAAGAAATTGACATTACTTCAGACACAATAAGATCTCTGAAATTAGATTGTAACATAATAATGAAAATAAAGCAAACAACACCTGTAATAGGTCAGAACACTTTTAAAGCATGATGTTTTAGTAGGAACGATGTCAAATATTCTGTTGACATTTCTGGTAGTGGTGTCTGGTACAGTTGCCTGGTTAATGTAAGTTTTGCTATTTTATTAAATCAAATGTAACAATTACGTCATATGGTGGTGATCTTATTTAATCCTACCATGTTTACAATTGATTGCACTTCATTACTTCCTATTTCCCTTTCCATTGCAACTACTGTCAAAATAACCACATAAGGTTTTCTTGTCGACCTTATTTTACGAAAATTGACATATACATGTTTTCTTGCTGTGAAATGACCAAAACATGAAGTACTTTGACGTGAGGATTACTACGAATCCATATCATTGTCACTGCGTAAGTGGCGATTCAAGACAAAAATTTTCCCAGAGTTCTATTCGCTGAGAACTTACAAACTTTTTCCAAACGCTGAGTAGAGGTCGGAGGTCGGATAATTGGCATTGATGTGGACAGATGCGCGTTTTTTCGACTTCCATTATTAACAAGAAATCTTACTTCGGGTACGATTGCTATCCAACCTAATATCACAATGTTAACTGCTTAGTCCGCTTTTGGTTTTATACATGTCGTTTTACAATTTGCAAACCGGTTTTTAATTTATTATTATTACTGTTTTTTTCGTTTTCTACGCAGTTGTTTAACGCGTTTACGTTGAATCATAGATACAGGAATTTCCTCGTTTGTGTTTTTAACTTGATCATAAATGAGCCAGCAGTACGCTGTACCAATGAAGCAGTGGGAAGACTTGGGACTACACAATTACGCAGCAACAACCTCAAAATTGATTATTTTTGAAAAGAAAAATGCACGAGGTATTATAATATGTACATCATTTTGTGCTATTTTTATCATAACCAGTGGCAGTCTAAGTGGCAGACTCCAGCAGTATCATTCCTTCCCCAAAGAACTACATGCAGTAATTCTATTTATGTATTGAGCTTCAGGATTTGGGGGTAATGTCTTATTTTTGAAGACATGTGACGAAACGCATGGGTATAGGCATATACATAGGTGCATCGTCACCCTTGGACACGGCTGCCATTATAATACACATACCACAGTCTCCGTCTTTTGGAATATTACGCCCCACATGGAGGAAATAGCGCTTTATGTAGGAACACATTTTTATTGTTTTATTTGTGTGAAAATTGTTACTTTATGTTGTTTTCATTTTAATTATGTAAAAAACAATCATTGACAACTTATAACTTAATAGTTCATACTCTATACATTATAGGTTCGAAGTGGAAAATACTGTTTTAGGTCTAAATATATATCTGCATTCAATCACGTAATTATAGTAATAAATCTGTAGTTTTCTGCCTTTCGACCATTAAAATCTCACTGATCTCTCCACGCAGTTTGAATTAATTTTCCTCGAGGATCGCAACTTCTGTGGTCGTGTTCGGAAATATAAATCACATACCTGTAATCATAACGTCAATAACATTACAGGAGTGATTGAACGATTGCGCAGAGCTTATTAAAACCTTAGAAATGATAATTAGTCATCACAGGTCTTGTGTGGTACTTTGGCTATGGCGCGAGTGCGTGCATTTGTTCCCCTTTAATACGACATCAAGTTACGTTATCCCAGCTGACTGTCAGCGTATTGCCGATGGTATTGAACTCATGTTTTAATATAGTTTTAATATAGTTGGAACTATTCATTACATATTTCAAATGTGCTCGTATGTTATATCGCTTATAATATTCGGTAAACATTTGTGACATGTTGTCAATATTCTGAAGAATCATTAAAATTTCGGTTGCCAAGTTTTCAAATTTAGCATAACTCGTATTGTATATTGTTCTCTTAAAACTGGTTTAATATCAGATAAACGGATATGTTATATGCATACGTTAAAAATGTTTGCACTAGAAATTTATAGCAGCATTGTGCCTGCAAGACATTACATCGGACGTTTCTTCCGACACTACTCTTTAGTTTGATGGAGAGTGCATTACTAACACTAAGTAACATTAGTAGTAAAGTACCTTCCATGAACAAATTATGTTACTTATGCAAATAAAACTAAACAAAAATGTCAGAATATATAATTCCATTCATGGAATGTATTACTTATTAATTGAAATACAGTTTTTCTAACTCAACTTTTATATACATATTTTATATACTTTATCAGGGATTGGCGCAAATGTCTTATTATATATATATATATATAAACAATATATGAACAAAAATTTCCTTAAAAAAGAAGCACAGATCGAATGTTTGAATGTATGGGGAGCTGGAATTAACCATCGTGTTCTTCAGGACAACTACTTCCATCACTTCTGCTGAAAATTTCAAGAACACCCCATATATAGTCTCTACATTGAAACCTAGCTGTTTTTCGATGTCAAAAACATGCTTGGATGAGGTCGATTCTAATATAAAAATGTTTTGAAGCTCACTAATAGTGGTAGTTTGATGAAACGGACTGTTTTGTTTTTGTTTTTATTTTACTTTGACATTCTGTCATCTTGGTGTTCTGTAGCTAAATCTGTCACTTCATTAGTTCTTGTTTCCTTCACTTCTGTCTCCAATGACAGCGGCTGTAATGATCATCATTTGAGGCTTCCTCATCAGGCCATTTCAACAAGTAGAGCAGCTTTTAGACATATGTATTCATTCATTTAGAAAAAGATAAACGAGTTAGGAACTTTAGGGCACCTCAAAGCTGCCTCTGTCACTCTATGATGCTCCTTTATTTCATGTCACAAATTTGCTTCATCATTCAAGTGCAATTTAACTACGTAATTCTTTAAATGCAGATTTATATATTTTCTTAAGGAAGCTAATATATTTTGGACAAGAATATATAGATATATACTTTGTGCAGGTAAGTTGTATCATGGTTTTTCATTTTTATCCAGCAGGACAAGGATTTTCACAGACGAAATTTGATTTCAGATAAAAGTTCTACACCAAAGGCATTAACAGCATAAGACATAAGCTTAGTTTTAAAATAATTTTACTTTATTTTGTTCCGTCATATAATTTATAAAGTAACAATGTTTTTGAAAACTTCTCTTATAGATAAATATCTTTGAATCATTTTTATACGAAAATTTTATGTTTCTCACGTCACAAGTTGTGTTAATAACGTGTAGTCACTATTAAAGCAAAAATGATTCCTTTCTTTGATCCTTTTACAGCAGAAGTTTCTGGTATGCTGCACCTGTAAGCAAAACACATGAATGTTCTATCTTCGAATACGTTACCAGCATTGGTGAAAACAGGGGTTTAATGCAGTTTTAAGCACTTGCATTAAAAAACTTTGAGACAAGAGCACTGCTTACAGACCAATCAAATATTTGTTTAGTCTTCAAGCTTGCATTTATTGACATAAATGTATAAGCATTTGACGTCAGAGTTACAACAATGACTACGGATCTAAGTAAAGAACTTCAACAATATTATTCTTTTCCTGAAGAACTGCATGCCGTTGTGGTACTAATGTATGCCGTCTTGGGAGTTGGAGGTAATTCCATAGTACTAAAAGCATATGCATCTATGACGAAACGTTACGGTACCGATGTATACATTTGTGTCACAGCTTTCTTGGATATGGCTGCCTGTGTAATACTTATACCACAATTTCCATTCTTGAAATACTACGCTGCACATGGTGGAAATACTGGTTTGTACATGAATTTATTTTTCTGCCAGTTTATGATAATCATGAGTTGTTATGTTTATATATTAAGCATCATGGCATTGGACCGAGTTTGGGCTGTTTACAAACCCTATTCGTACAACACCTCAGTCAAAAGAGCAATTCTTATCACAGGATCCACTTTTGTCATCGTTGCCCTCAAAACAATTGTGGCATTACTTTTTAACGAGGATCAATTTTTGGCAATCTTAGATGTGATATTTTCCTTCAGTGTCTTACTGACTGCGTATCCAGCAATTATCTGCAATCTCTACAGACACAAAAAGAAAATAGGATTAACATCTGTTAAAATCTTTACTAAACCAACTGATAGACAGTCCAGTCGTAAAGCGGTTGCCATGACAACAATGAATGCCACAAAAGGCGGTGCTTGCGGTGGCGAGTATAATACGGATGGTCAAGGAACTCAAACATTTCCAAGTCAAAAGTACGTACTCTATCACAATTTATCAAAAATCAAATCTCATAAACTTACTTTTTAACTTTTTCAGTTCAGTAGTTACAGAATACAAAATTATATACATTATTTTATAGCAAACATATTTATACTTAAGTTAGTAGTGCAATATACACTATACAACCATCTTATGTTGTTATTGGTCTTAAAATGACATTTGAGTGTTAACTGTATTGTTTAATTAGGGTTAAGTTTGTAACTATTGGGTATGCACTGTATGTACAACGAAAACGGGGAATATCTTCAAGAAAAAGACAAAGCCCTTAAAGAATATTCCTCTGAAAAATTGTCCACGTCTACTGCGTAATCGCAATGATTGCCGTATCACTTCACCCTATCTTTGTTTTCATTTCAATGCAACCTTAAAAGCCATGTAGTGACGCATAACTATAACGTGATGATGCCTTATAACAGCATCACTAGGAAAGAAGCAATCATAGACCTAATTGGAGTGCGGGGATGAGCATCTGAAGACTTAATAAATTCTAATTGATCATCACATGCATTGTAAAGGTCTATATTGATGACACCACAAGAAAATCCACAAAATGATTGAATTTAAAGCTTTGCAACATGGAGCTATGAGAGGGATATTTATCACATCTCTACAGCAAATGCACGCTTGACAAACTAATAACTATATGTATATACACTGGCATAACAAATTGACGATACTAATTTTATTTATATTTTATATATATATATATATATATATATATATATATATATATATATATATATATATATATATAGCCACCCATAACATATGTTTTCAAATAATATAAAGTGAAATTTCATATGAAGCTGTTTTAAAACGTAAAACGTAAATCGTTCAATAAATGTTGAAATGCTTCAAGAAATTAAGTTGTTCATATTGTTTCGGTTGCACAGAGAACTGCAAACAAGTGTTAAAACTCTTGAAACTGTGGAGATATGCGGAAACGGACAACACGTTGCTGGTCTCGAAGAAGTACCACAAGACACGAAGAGGAATACTATCGATAAGAAAGAATCACAAGCCTATCATATATCAACCCTTAAGACATTCATTGCAATTGCGTTGTTGTTTGTCGTTTCGTTCGTGCCATTTGTATTGGCTGTCTCCAATGCGGTGAACTTTTACACCATGTATATTTATTCATTAAATCACGTGGCAAATCCAATCATGTATTATTTCCTTAATGAGCGATTTCAAAGTCAAGCGAGGAAAGAAGTGTCAAGGATGTTCTCTAGAAAACCATAATATGATGTACACCGTTTTAGGGAGAGAACAGACGTACAGAGGGAGGGATGTTGTGAGATGAATTTGGCAATTGACAGCTGGAATGAAGTGTAGGAAGGGAGAGCACAATAGGGGGTACAGCAAAGGAGAATAAGAGGGAAAATGATTACGTCACGGAGACAGAAGGGTGTTCAGAGGAGATAATATTTACAACATGTATTTATGAACTCACACACTTTGATACAAGAAGGCGATCACATTAAAAAAAGACTAAAATTTTCTATACCTTATTCCTTCACAGATATGAATTAAAGTTGAGGAAAATAATTTTGTGTGTGCAGTCTTACAACAACAACATTGAAAGTTATTTGCTTAGTGTATGAACTAGTGTAGTGTAAGAAATTCTTTAATGTTAGTCGTAACTAAAATGATATCTGTAAAATTTGTTGTTCTGCATGCGACTTATGGATCTTTCTTGTTAGCAGTATATTATGAGAGCTATGTGTTATTCTTATCTATGCTTTGTGTTTCTCGTGCTCTTTTTTCTTGATCAGCCCTCAAAGTTTTGAGACCTGAATAGGTCTATATTTTCACATATCAAATGAAAAATCTTTCCTTTGTCATTTTCTCGCACAAATTGAAGTAGAGTTGCTGTCAGTTTTAAGTTAAGTCTGCGTGTCATTTTACAACAGAAAAATCCACGAATGTTTTCGAAAAATAAAAATAATTTTCATTGCTTCCTTTTTTATTTCTGTCGAAATATTGAAAATCATAATGCAATATTTAAAAAAGCATTTCAAATCTGGTTTATATTTAATTTATAATCTATGATCTAAATGCTGCATTGTTTTAGGGTAAATTTACTGAAATTGGGTACATTAAGTAATGTCTTTGACTTGACACATTATAATTTAGTCAGAAATATAAAAATTTAAAATTCCAGAAAAAATACAGAATAAAACAATAGTAGCTGAATCTGAAATGTAAAATTAAAATCTAAAGAAATTTTATGAAATACCTGAACAGGAAAGCAAAAAGTAATTATTTTTAAGATACCAAATCAACTTTCTAATCAATCCAAATGATAATCTTGGATAATTAAATAGTAATATAATACATAAAGTATACAAAACTGCCAACAATTTAAGTATGAATAATTTATCTTTATGTAAATAATACAATATAGTTGGGTATTTAATATACATTCGTTTGAAAAGAGTGTCCAGTAAAAACGATGGTTAAGTTTATCTCACAGTCTTATTGTCACATGGGAGCACAGCGTGCTTTGCGACCAAATGCAAACTGAAGTTACTTAGACATTCCGATATCACAAGGGCCGAAAAACATGAATCACCCTATACCAAGATGCATCATTATAGTATCACTGTCTGCGGTTTAGAATTCGGAATAAAATCCAGCAAGTATGTATGAAATATGTATGCATACTGGAAGAGAACACTACCTTGAACTGACCAAAATGCAACATTGAATCTGCTTGCAATTTGGCTGTGATTGGCAAGGACCTTAGAACGTGTTATCATCTTCTTTGACAAAAACTTGATTACGCTTTGGGTAAGAAACGGTGTTAAGACTTTTCTTTAGTCGTAACGAGAACGCGAATTGTACGGACTTTTCTTTAGTTGTAACGAGAAGGCCAATTTTACGGACACCCACCGAGCGTCTTTTGGTGAAACGTGTAATAGGCGTCGGACAATGGATATTGTATAGACGTGGAATACTTGTTCATAACCAAATAACAATATCATCATTTAACAAATCGCTTCTAATATAGATGAAATTAAAACAAAAAATATGAGATTTCTGGAAATAAAGTACGAAATAAAGTTCATGCAAAGAACAATATTCACAAAAATTGACATTATTTCATTGCTATGGAACGACCCAAACGTGGGGTACTTTGACGTGGGATTACTACGAATTCTTATCA
Organism: Protula sp. h YS-2021; assembly: GCA_949752745.1. Classification (NCBI taxonomy): domain Eukaryota; kingdom Metazoa; phylum Annelida; class Polychaeta; order Sabellida; family Serpulidae; genus Protula; species Protula sp. h YS-2021. Next base: position 66,299,506 of record OX457029.1, on the reverse strand, counting down.
TTGCCACTGTGTCAATAGAGATTCAAGACAAATATTTCCCGGAGATCTATTCGCTGGGAACTTACAACCTTTTCCCAACACTGAGCATAGCTCAGAGGTCAGGTAATTGACATCTATCTAAAGTGGACAGATACACATTGTTTCGACCTCATTATTAACAAATATCTTACTTCGGGTGCGATCGCTATCCAACTTTGACCCAACATCGCAATGTTAACATACTTAAGATGGTTTTGTACATGCAGTCTTACAATTTACAACCGGTGTTGAATTTATTAACATTACTGCTTTTGCGTTTTTAGGCAGCTGCTTAACGCGTTTACGTTGAATCTGATGATTCATAGAGATGGAAATTTCCTCTCTTGTCTTTTTTTAACTTGATCATAAATGAGCCAGCAGTACGCTGTACCAATGAAGTATTGAGAAGACTTTGGACTATACAATTACTCAGCAACAACCGCAAAATGATTATCTTTAAGCTGTGTAATAATAAAACCTTTGAAAAGAAAAGTGCACGAGGTATTGTAATATGTACCTCATTGTGTGTTATTTTTATCATAACCAGTCTCAATCTAAGTGACAGACTCCAAGAGTATCATTCCTTCCCCGAGAACTACATGCATAATCACTATTTATATACCGAGTATTAGGATTTCGAGTTAATATATTAGTTTTGAAGACGCTATGACGGAACGCTTGGGTATAGACATACACATATGTGCAACATCACTCTTGGATATGGCTGCCGGTACAATACGTATACCACAGTGTCCATCTTTTGGAATATCACGCCCAACATGGAGGAAATGGCGGTTTATATATGAACTCTCCACGCATTTGAATTAAATTTCCTCGAGATTCTCAACTTCAGTGGTCATATAAATCACATACCTGTATTCATAACCTCAGTAACATCATAGGAGTGATTGAACGATTTGAATAGAGTTTATTAAAACTTTAAAAATGACAATTAGTCATCACAGGTATTGTGCTTGACTTTGGCTAAGACGCGATTGCGCGCATTTGTTTTACCAGATCAATAGAACGAAGGTTCGTATGTTTTCTGTTGGATTTAGCAAGGGATAGTAGCGTGAAAAGCAGGAAATTTAGAAACAGGAAATTTAGAAACAGGTGTGCTGTGAATAGTGGGACTCTCACTTATCGATAAAAGTGTATTGACATAAGCTGAAAAAACATTCGTGCTTGTTGCTGATGGGAGTGCTCACTCTTGGTAGCGAGGTAGATAAAAATGTCACACAATGCTGTACCAGAGAGATACATATATCCACTCTGACTGATATCACAACACTTCATTCCAGGCTGTGGATTAACTCGAGGGGATAATTATAGGAGGTGCCTAATTGTCTTCGCATGACTGCCTTTACAGGGAGCCAAATTAATTTCATTTGTGTTATCAGACCGACGCTTTTACCACTGGACCAACATCATTTACTGTTTAGAACAGAACAAGCGAAATCTTAGTGCTAAACTTTCAAATCATAACATATCTCCAGGTACGAAACGTCCTCCAAAGATAGAGGATTTTATAGATAGATTTTCTAGAAAAAATGCATTTTGACACAGTGTAATTGTAGACGTGAATTACTCAAGCAACGCTTGATTTTATCAGGTACCTGGCTACAATAACAGCAAATATTACTATTTTTGATGTACATAAACTTTTGTACATCTTCTACAATATGTAATGTGACATAAAGTGCAATTCGCACTTGCAATTCTTTGAATTCAACAGTATAATTCCTAATCTGTTACATTTTGAAATAGAACTAAATTTAACATAAAATGTTATTTTACGTGATGCACTCAGTTCTTGTTGCCAATATGTGCTTAAGATAATGAAAAGAATAATTATGATCTTTCCCTTGTTTGTTTTGTTTTATTGATACATGTTTTAGACAAAGTGTTGAAAAATTTGGGGAGGCTGTCTTAATCACTGATTCCTCTGTTCTCTAATAGACAAACTACATGTTATAATTGTTGAACCTATGTTTTCTTCTTTTAGTGTTTGTTATTCTATCTGGTGATAAGTGTTTTTTCTACCATATTACGTGTATGAAGTATGTGAAAACAAAATATGAGTAATATTGAGTAATAATAATAATAATAATAATAATAATAATTATTATTATTATTATTATTATTATTATTATTATTATTATTATTATTATTATGTGCGTGCTTATATCGCGCTTATTCAGTTGTAAAAAAACACCTAAACGCGTAGCAAAACTATATGATTAGTCTGATAAGCAAAAATATAGATACAATACAATAACATAAAAATGTAAATCGACTAGACTAATATAATAATACTGTAAAGTGAGCTAATATCAATATCTAAAAGTTAGCTTTCCTAAAAGGATAAGTTTTTAAGTCCTTATAGGAATAAACTGACGGACTAGATCGTAATGCTTTCGAATGCACGTGCGCCATAGTTGTTTTAGCAACGTTTGTTTTCTATAACATTTGGTCACTTGAGCTTAGTTGTCGATTTGTGGCATAAGGAATCAAAAGTTCCCACCGATATTGTGGGCTTTCGTTGTGTTGCGCTTTATATACCATAGTCAGTACTTTAAACTCCGTTCGCTCGGCTATAGGTAACCAATGCAACTCCTTCAGTGTGTTATGAATTCACGCATGGATTATTATTGATATACTGTCTAAATTATGGTGAATTCACAAAGGATAACAAACAATATTTAATAAATTTTAGAATATTATTATCATCTTTGTTAATATATGAACTTAAATAAAGAAAACGCAAACGTGAAGTTTGCTTGATGTATTTAGTCGTACTTTTTATATAATCTTTTTGTTATCCATATGTATATATCAACGATTTAAATTTTTGTTTACCTTTTAATAGTGAGGTCACTAAAAGCACCATGTTAGACTGAAAATTACATTTATTGCGATATTTCTGCCAAAACAAACATACCTGAAGTTATAATATATAATATATCATTTGTATATATAACTAGATATGCTAGCTCCTTCAAAATGGCAATACTTCACAAACCCCATTTAAAAACATTGAAGTTAATTATGGACCAATGACATATAACTACGACGTTTGTGTTGACCTGATCTATTCATTTCACAAGGTTGGCAACCTTATCATTTGTAAATGAAGCATCTTGCATCACCTGATGTTCAGTACATGAAGCTACCCTTAAGAACGTGACATTAATTATGGTCTTGATTGATTGCATGTACAATGTTATGCTTTGCAGTTCCAGCTGAGTGCCTGCGGCAACCATCGCCCTTTGCTACCCTCTATTCAATGTCTTCCCTAGGCAATTTGCTTAAGCGCGAACATTTTTACTTAAAACCAACATACACTGATAAAAACAGTGATTTTGCAAATATTTATAAATTAAAAGACCTTCTTTTACAATTAAACAAGCGTCACAGATGCAAAACAAAGCATAAACTGCATCAAATGTTCTGATTTGTTAACAAATGTGTTGTATCTGTATCTTAACATTATTGTGTATAAAATGTGACATATTTTGAGGAATATGTTGGATACTGTGTTGATCGCTATTTTAGCTACAGTGCTTGTGGTGACTTATCTCTATTGGAAGAGCTTGCCTCCAGGTTGCCTCCCTCCAGGACCACCAGGGTTGCCGTTTATTGGCCACTTGGATTTGATCTATTATGGTAACAAAAAACAATTCCACGTGATAACGGATAAATGGGGCAAAGAGTATGGTGGACTCTACAGTAAGTCTTAAATTACATTTGTAAACAAAGTTAAATGTCGAATCTCAGTTTGTTCGTATTTGATCAATAATATCAAAAAATGTGTGACGGATTTGCACAGAACCTCTTTAATGCTATTGCAAATTTAGATTTTTTATTTATTCACGGTTGAATCATATGAGGACTGAAATTGAATAAAACTACCGAGTGCCAAATATGTGCGCAAAAAGATTTTAGATAATTAAATCATGCATATTATTTTATGTTGTACTCTGATGAATAAACTTTCAATGTTTAGCAATGTAAATCTAGTTGCATTCTGTACTGTTTCACCATAGATCTTCAGTGCGCACAGATGCCAACGTTAATTGTAACTGATTTAAAAATAGTCAAAGAAATATTGATAAGTGGTGAAGATGTGTGGTCTAACCGTCCTGTCAATAACGCATTCATGAACATGGTCACCAAAGCCGGTGGTAAGTGTAACATCTCAGACCGCTGACCTTCTTGCGGTAGTGACACGTTTTCTGACACGTACTTAAGTGTTATATATCGTATGACATGGTTAAGGGTTCAAACTCTCCATTCCAAGCCCAAGGGGCGTTGACCAAAAGGAGGTTTTAATAGAGTTTCAGCTTTGTGGGCTTTAGCAGTTTTAGCAGTACGGGCTTACGACCGTGCAATACTACCCGGAAAGTACATAGATACATCAGATAGACACACAGTAATCATATTTTATAGTGTAGTTGTTGGCTTGCATACTCAGTGTATGAGACGCTATTGTTCAGTATAGATTTTTGAAACATAAATGTATGGCTTTGAAACCCCTCTCTCTAGCTGAGTGTGTTCTTATTTATGCTAAACTAGCTCAAAACTCGCGTTATTTCCAACTTGAATATTAAACATTTCAATATAATGGAAATGCTCTAAAAAGCTCTTTTGAAAACTTGCTGGTAAATGCACAGCGGGATGATAATCTGAGACACGAAGTTGTTTCTGTAATATTTGGGTGACAACACTGCTAAGAAATCCTTGTAAAAATACAAAATGTATTTGAAAAAATCGGAAAAAAACCCTGAAATATCTATAATATAATGAAGCCTCATTTTGTTAATTAGGTGGTGTATTCATGCAAAATGGAGAAACGTGGCGGAATATAAAACGCTTGACGGTCAGATCATTACGAGATTTTGGCATTGGAAAAAGGACAACAATAGAGAGTAGAATACTTGAAGAAGTGAATGAAGTTGTGGGCGAGATCGAAGTAACGAAGGGTCAGCCATTTGCCTTTGAATTTATATTCAACAAGGCAATGGCTAATATTATATGCAGTGTGTTGTTTGGTAAAAGGTGCGCGCGTTCTGTTTTATCCATTCCATAGACCAATATTCATTATGATAATTAAATGCAGTAAACACCTGTCGTGTTTCCTGTTTGCAATATTAATGACATATTAATGGAGAAACCTATTAATTATTCCAAAACAAAAAAATAACATGATCATTGCGTGACATGAAAACAAGTTTTCCGTTAACAATTTTATAGCATAGTATAGTATTTTATAATGTAATGCGAGCTGATCAAAATTGACATTGATAAAAGTCGGATATTTGATTTTGTTGAGGTATTATCAATACCTAGTATAAAAATCTCGATACGAAATGTCTTCATCTGATGCAGTTTTCTTTCGCTGTGTTGACTAATCTAAATCCTTTTCACTTAAGTTTTGATAGACTGTAAAATATAATTTCCTTACTTTGAATTTAGTCAGTTAAGTAACGTTTAAATTAATGACCTAATGTTACTGGTATTTTTAACAGATATTCGTACGATGATCCATTGTATCAAAGGCTTACAAGTGGATTAACTGAACTTTTCAAAGGCAGTGGTTTTCAAAATATATTTCTCTTCATGCCGTGGTATACACTATGGCTCATTCCTATTGTACAGGTATGTATCATACATTACCTGATCATGCGTGCTTATGCACTTTTTGTTCAGGCCTATTTTACAGGTACTTGTCGCACGGGTCTTGTTCATGCCTCCTTTACAAGAAGATGTTATACGTTTTCTGTTTTCTTTTAAAGGCAGACTTGTCGCATTTTTGTGTATTTCCATTCGACAAGTACGTTCTCTAGTTAAACATATTTCACAGGTAAGCTTTTCGTTTATACTAATGTTACCGGAAGGTTTCTGCACAACATTTTTCTACAGCTCGGTGTTGTCCGTGTTCTGCTTATCCTTATTATGTTAGTTACTTCTGGCACTTGGTTTTAGCTTCTATTTTACATGATGCAGAATTATGTTAGGTACTTCTGGCACTTGGTTTTAGCTTCTATTTTACATGATGCAAGTATTTCGTTGATTCCTATTTAGCATGTATTTTATGAGCGAGTTTGCTTATCGCATGTAGAATGGAACCAGTGGTGGCCAGTTCATTTTTTACATGTTAACATATAATAGTAATACTTCATTCTGAGTGCGTACGATATTGTTTTTTGCCTGAAGCCGTAGGTCCGTACATGCCCGTAGGATGAAGGCAAAAAACAATATCGTACGCACTCAGAATGATGTATTACTTTAATTATATGCCTACATTTGTTATTTTTATGTCGTTCTTCGAAATTTTACGGCGTACTATTTTTGCACTCAGTATGCTCAGATGGGGTGACGCGTAATCGGTACTGCGGTCAGCGAACATTGAAATTTGACTCGGTTTTTGCACTTAAGAAAATAAATATTAAGCATTTATTTGCTACGTGTAATGATTATTTCTGACATAATACCACCACCCCCCCCCCCCCTAGCCGCGGCATTATATCAATTACATCTTTATTAATTTCAAATCAATGCACACAAAATCACCCGAAGGACGTGTGTAAAATTGCCAACAATTTCCCGTTTAAAATAAATATTTACCTTCAAAAATGCCTTCGTTTCTGTCATCAGTGATAGTACACTTTAATTTATGTGCCTTAAACTCATGTGGTTTAAGAAGTAACCTCACAAGCCCGCCTCATCAACAAGTATTTTCTCCCTTTCGAACGTTCCTTTTCATTTTTGTCAGTTCAACGGAAGTAACTCATTTCAACTCAAATCGCGAAATAACAACGCAACAAATACACAAATGGCGTAATTATATGACATTTCTAATTAGATGACGTTTCGTTTTCAGGGTGCGCTGTAAATATCGTCACAGTAATAACTCATGTATCTATTTTGAGGATGGTTGCAGTTCATTGTGACCCACTTTCTCTTCACTTTCAAGTCCGAAAACACGTGTTTTTTTGTTTACTGTTTACATCTGATCGCATTATGAATATGCTTATAGGTTGGAACCATGCAATCTGACCTATGAAAACTGCATGCTCGTTTTTTTCTATCATTTCTTTGTACGCGGACATCTAGGCATATAATAAATTGTATAAGTCATCCTATACACCATATATCCTTGCTAAATTTCTTACAGGTATCACATGGGTAAGCTATATTCACTGGCACAGCGATACATATTTGCACATATATATTCCCTACTTTACAGGTACATGAGGACATCGGATATAATCATCTTTATTATATAAATAACTATTATTATATAAATAAAAGACAAAATAACTAATCAATTATTTGTTTTTGTTGAAGCCTAACGTGAGCCGATTACTGAAGATTGTAAAGTTTATGGATGAATTTGTGGAACGTGTTGTTAAAGAACATCGTGATACCTTTGATAAAGACGATTTGCGAGACTTTGTTGATTTATACATAGACGAGCAGAATAAGAGTGGCACCGACACCTTCTCAGGTACCAGCTCTCAATGACACGCTGCTTCTCATTCTAATCGATCTAATCATTGACAAACAAGTAGAACGTTAAACAACTCCTTTACTTTCCTCATTTTTCCATTATTTCGTTCTAATGTTAGCCTCTTATATTTCCGTATTCAAATCATATTTACTTTCTACTGCACATAAAGACATGGTATGCTCACTTTTAGAAAACTTAGTGATCTTTGTGTGACCAGTTATCATATTATATTATACCTATGTACACCAGGCGCAATCAGCCTTATTTATGTCCGCACAGAGCAGAGGATATTCCAAGTGATTTTGGACCTGTTCATCGCCGGAGCAGAGAGCACCAGCACCACTTTATTGTGGGCCTTTCTCTTTTTTATTAAGCATCCACAAGTACAACAGAAATGCAGGGCGCAAATAAAAGAGGTAAATCTACGGGTGAAACGGGATAATCAATACAATGAATTCAATACTATAGGAGTTATTCGAAAACACATTCAATTTTTGATTGATCATTAATCATCAATTGCAAGACAAGTTCTTTTTGTTTTTAGTGTAAATTCTCCAGTTAAATAGAACATCCCATACTCTTAAAATGTAAAGATAAAATGACAAAGCAATCACAAAATCTGTCTTTCATCATCCATAGTTATTTCACACTGTATTTTGGTTTTGACACATTTTGATACTTTTTAACCTTCATATAAATGTATCGTGCTGACTCAGTTTAAAAGCGCAATTATTGTGGGTTCTTCTTGCAACGTTTCAGCCTAATCGAACAAACTGTTTTAGAGATATCACAACAATATGACCAAAAAAGTTAAAAATCAAAAATTTAAAAATTCGCCAAAAATATATTTTTAAAGAAAATGAAAAAAACTTTGCAGTATGCTTTTGCTCTATATGTGTGTTTTGGAGATATAGCCTGCCAAGATGAAAAAATGCACGAAATCCACCCCTATGTTAAAAAATTTGCCAAAAATAGAATTTTTAAGGGAACTAAAACAAAACAACACCGGCATCATCTAGATATGTACTCCAATATGTATATGTATGTTTTGAAAAAAAAATCGACTCTTTAATTTTATAAGAACTGACTGACACACCAAACACTATATATGTTTCCCTCAGTGGGAGACATATAATACACAATCATCAAATTATGTACACATGTTAGAACTTGACGCCATCTTTTGTATTATGCATACTTTAAATCCTTACCTTACTGATTTGTTATCTTTTGTCATTAACTTATAACAATAACAAGTCAATGAACATGTTGATATATTGCAAGTCAATCCTAAATGGGGTATGCCTCCAGCACAAATAACCTAATTTTGTGCGTGTATTGATAAATGTTTAACAACATTTCAGAAAATTGGCTTGGACAGAATGCCTTCATACGCAGATAAAGCTGAATTAACTTACGTAGAAGCAACCATTTCTGAAATTCTCCGGCTTGGAAATACAGGTATTCCTTTGCTAAATAACAAATAATGGAAATATTATTGAAATGATACGCTAGAAAGTTCATTATTCTTGATAATGGTGAAAGGAGTAAATCAGTGATATGTTATGTGTATTACGCTGTTTTCTTGTTGGTCGTGATAAAACCATATACTTACTTGAAAGGCATTTCGATATAAAGAAGCAAATATTAATGAAATTTTGTTTAGTTTGTGTACCATTGTAGTAACATAATGTTCACATATTTCGTTGAAAAATTGTCTAATAACGTTGCATCAAACTTAATTATGCACGTATGTACATATTTATACTACAACGCATATGTACGTTTCACTACATATTCACGTTACAGAACATACAACGCATATTTTGGCTACATTTCATATTTACGTTTCAGTAAATGTCTGTATTACAGTGCATAGTTACGCAACAATTACGCGGCCTATTTTATGATATATATTTACATTAAACTGCATAGTTGCGTTGCAATGCTTACCTTACGGTGCAAATTTATACTACAGTGCCTGTTTGTGTTACAGTGCACAGAAACTTTGCATCGCCTATATACGTTACAGTCCTTAGTTACATTGAAGTGCAAATTTACGTTACAGCGCAAATTTACGCTAGAAGGCATTTTTCGTGGCTATACATTTTTACGTAGCAGTTCCTATTTACGTTACAACACCTATTTATATTACAGTACAGATTTACGTTGCAGTGTTTTTTTTACGTTTTATTACACGGTTAGAGTGTCGTACCTAAAGAAGTGATGGTCAAACAAAGAGGTCATTTTTTACTTTTGTCCTTTCCAGCCGTAATTACTCCCCCTTCGGCCAAAACAAAACATATTTAGTTTTGCAGTTTATCCCAAGCAATAATCTCTCAGTTCTTCCCATCCGCCATTCTCCAGTGTTACAAGAGACATACTGAGATGAAAGATGCAATGGTGAATTCCAGGAATGAATATATTTTATTTTCTTGCTATCTATGTATTAATTTCTGCAATTTTGTGTATTAACACTAACCAAGACTTGATTACTGTATTTTTGCGTAATATTGGCATTAATCTCAGAACAAAGAACATGTAATCTGTATAAGTGATGTCGCAAACGATTCGACATCTAAATTCATGAGATGAAGAGGTTCAATATAAATAGATGTATTATTCCTGAATTTGGAATTGACGAATAAAGAATAAATATTACATTTTCATAAGAAAAGAGAATATAATGTTTTGATGTCAGTGCTGTTCAAATTTAGTTTAAACTTTTGACCATGTAGCATTCATGTTACAGTGCATTTTGTTACAGAACGTATTTACATTATATTACATATTTACGTTACAATGCCAATTTAGTTTACATTACATATTCATCCCATTTACATCACAGCTCCTCTCTACTTTACAGTAGACATTTACATAACGGTACTTTTTTACCTTACGGTGCCTAACATGTATCCGTGTTACAGTACACATTAACCATAGAGTACATATTTACGTTACAGCTCCTATTTCACCATTTCACGCCGCAGCCACAGACACTGAGCTCCGTGGATACACAATCCCTCGGGACACTTCTCTCATTGTTAACATCTACTCCATTCACATGAATCCTGAGCACTGGGACGAGCCAACAGTCTTTAAGCCTGAGCGATTTCTCGATGAGAATGGAAAACTGTTACGTCCCGAAGCATTCCTACCATTTGGCATCGGTAATGAAATATAAAACATTTCAAATAAGACTTTTCTGTGAAAGAAGTGAATAATTAGTTTTCATTTAAACATATTACATTGCCGTAGCTACTACCAACAAAAAATAAAGCCCAAGACTTTAAATTTTATTTGAAGGAAAAACGTAGCTTTTCACTGTATTATGAAACATGTCACATATAACCATATTAATTTTGTAAGAACAATGTTGACTTTGGTCATATTTGACAGGAAGGAGAGCTTGCATGGGAGAGAACTTAGCCAGAATAGAGCTGTTCCTGTTTATTACACGTCTGCTGCAGAAGTTTGATTTCGAAGCAGAGGATTTATCTAAACTCCCAAATGTGGATAACACAAGCCTCGGAATTACCCTGATACCGGATGAATATTTTGTTAAAGCCACAAAAATTATTTGACATTATCCCAATTATTTCAAGTTTAAATGTTTGATTGAATTCATTTTTGAACAAAATTACCCTGTATAGATTCCAAGACAAAACCGAACGTTTACAAGTAAAGAACTAAAGCGTAAACTTTGATGAATTGTGTTGTTAGTTTCTGTGAGTATTACAGGTGCCAAAATCACTTGGAATGTCAAATCAACATTGATATTTAAGTTATCAGTTGATGTATAGCTCTCTCTATTATAATCTCGAATGATATAACACGCGAGAATTGTTTTGTACACGTATTTAAAACATTACCTGTTGCAAAATCATTTTAGATGCCATGTATTCATTACTACTAAAAGCATATTTCACATCAAACGACTGATGTCACGAGGAAAACTGTAGAACAAAGTGACCTTGTAATGTGATCCTTGGCAATGAAATTAATGCTTACTGGCACTTTGTATTTTTGTTTTCTATACACTATTCCGCTTTGTTTGTTAATTTTGTTCGGTATTTTTTGTGTGATTATATAATTTAATCCAAATAACAGTATGGCACAGGACGCGGTGTTAAATTGAGAACTTTCAATCACCAAATAACAACTTAAGAATGCTGCTGTGATTCTTAGGTAACTGAAATCAAAAATACCTATCTTCTTCCTTCAAGTGAAATCTCAAGCCGACTAAAACACATTTCTTCCTGCCGTGCTATATTTGATCCTGAGGCACTCCAAGGCAACTTCTCAAAATGACCGGGAGACACGTGATGCATGAGTCAGATGACGGACGAAATATTTCTGCCATAAGAAGACATCCTTGTGATATTGGCAAACGACGTTATCGCGGCGACCTAAAACGTACCGATAAGTGCGTATAAAGAACTTCCGCATCTACAAAATAAAAGTATACTTTTGTTGTTGTTTTGTGTCGTGAAACTTTAAAATACAAAATTTCGTCTCATTGAGAAAAAGATATACCAGTTTCAAATCAGTATGAAACTATGAGCAAACGTTTTTCTGGTAAAGGAACAAAAGTCAGGGATTAGAGAAGGAATTGAATATACCAATGCAAATATATACACTTCGACATAGAATTCCATGTACCTTAATCGTCAAGGCTATTCTGTGTGAAATAATAAGTCAACAGAAACTGTGTCGACTTATTGCACAGCACTATTAAACGCGGCAAAATGTTGTCTTATGGATGCCTGCATATATATATATATATATATATATATATATATATATATATATATATATATATATATATATATATATATATATATATCTAAAACCAGTCATAGGGAGACCATGCCTTTAATATAGCACTTAGGGAGACCATTTGTATATTTTTTACCTTTGAGTTTAGAAAGACAAAAATTACCAAAAAATGTTGCTATGCGTTGTAGATAATGGGTGTGATTTTTTCTTCTTGTCATATTAAGTAGTAAAAAATAAATAAAAAAGTTGGTCTACGTATTTTTTCAAGATTTTCCTTGGCATTTTAGGCGACCTGGCTAAAACCGCGGAATTTCCCGGGTCTCCGTAAATGTGTGGTTTAATGCTCTGTATATTTGGTCTCCCAAAGTAGCATATTTTGCTACTAGTTGGGTGTTTTTGAAGATTTATTTTAAACCTATATTTATTATTATTGTTATTTGTTATGTATATGCATTGTGTATAAGTTATACGCATGTACGACAGCCTTGAGAGATGACACTATGCACATATTACCAATGACTGTGCTATTTAGTTCTACTTAGCATGCAAATATGTGCAAGATGCTTCATGTTTCTGGTTAAAATATTGTTACGTGACATTTAAACTCTGTAACATTACTTAGGAAAGAAAAGAATTGAAGTAGTAATTAATGATAAACAAAATATCTCTTCAAGTTGTATATATGGTCGCCTTAAGTCGGTTTATACACCCAGAAATATACAACCAGCAATAAGGAGACCATATATTTTTCATGAATATGTGCAAGATTTTTATATTATTAAGACAAAAAAGTGCTAAATGTTATTTTAAATTCCTTAGAAATCATTTTGGTAGGCAAAAAAAGAGTAATGAATATAAAAAAATGGCCTTTGAAGTGTTTTGTATAAGTGTGAAGCATAGTCCCCTTAAGTCGGTTTACACACTATATATATATATATATATAAAGTAGGGATACGTTTCATTACGTCATAATGTTTATTACGTCACAATGCATCTTGCTCTCAAGTGTTCGTTTCTTTGAAAAAATGCCTGTTTACACTGCTAAATTATCCTTTTCTTCAATTTCGTGCTAAACCATGTATAAGCATGTTGAGCAGTTAAGGAAAAAAATACTGGTTGCTATAATATTTTTAAATACATAATATATAGCGGATCTTAAATAAAAATGGCAGTTTCCCCCGGTCTCCTTAAAGCTGATTTTTTGGCACTAATGTTTATACAAGGTATAAAGTTTAGGATCAAATTGAAAGCTTGTTATCAAGTTTCAACAAACAAATTTAATTTTAAACCAAAGTATGTTATATTCGCTATGCCATAAAATCATTCGTTTTTTGTTTGCTGAGTAGTTTCGTAACGTTTAAACACGCTAAGAATTAAGGAGACCTACTTTTGGTCTCCCTAAATTTTTGGTCTCCCTAATACTGGTTTTTTAGCAAAAATGGTCCCCGTATTGCTGGAGGTACACTTCTATATATATATATATATATATATATATATATATATATATATATATATATATATATATATATATATATATATATATATATATATATATATGTATATATATATATATATATATATACATCTAAAACCAGTCATAGGGAGACCATGCCTTTAATATAGCACTTAGGGAGACCATTTGTATATTTTTTACCTTTGAGTTTAGAAAGACAAAAATTACCAAAAAATGTTCCTATACGTTGTAGATAATGGGTGTGATTTTTTCTTCTTGTCATATTAAGTAGTAAAAAATAAACAGTGAAATTGGTCTACGTATTTTTTCAAGATTTTCCTTGGCATTTTAGGCGACCTGGCTAAAACCGCGGAATTTCCCGGGTCTCCGTAAGTTTGTGGTTTAATGCTCTGTATATTTGGTCTCCCAAAGTAGCATATTTTGCTACTAGTTGGGTGTTTTTGAAGATTTATTTTAAACCTATATTTATTATTATTGTTATTTGTTATGTATATGCATTGTGTATAAGTTATACGCATGTACGACAGCCTTGAGAGATGACACTATGCACATATTACCAATGACTGTGCTATTTAGTTCTACTTAGCATGCAAATATGTGCAAGATGCTTCATGTTTCTGGTTAAAATATTGTTACGTGACATTTAAACTCTGTAACATTACTTAGGAAAGAAAAGAATTGAAGTAGTAATTAATGATAAACAAAATATCTCTTCAAGTTGTATATATGGTCGCCTTAAGTCGGTTTATACACCCAGAAATATACAACCAGCAATAAGGAGACCATATATTTTTCATGAATATGTGCAAGATTTTTATATTATTAAGACAAAAAAGTGCTAAATGTTATTTTAAATTCCTTAGAAATCATTTTGGTAGGCAAAAAAAGAGTAATGAATATAAAAAAATGGCCTTTGAAGTGTTTTGTATAAGTGTGAAGCATAGTCCCCTTAAGTCGGTTTACACACTATATATATATATATATATATATATATATAAAGTAGGGATACGTTTCATTACGTCATAATGTTTATTACGTCACAATGCATCTTGCTCTCAAGTGTTCGTTTCTTTGAAAAAATGCCTGTTTACACTGCTAAATTATCCTTTTCTTCAATTTCATGCTAAACCATGTATAAGCATGTTGAGCAGTTAAGGAAAAAAATATTGGTTGCTATAATATTTTTAAATACATAATATATAGCGGATCTTAAATAAAAATGGCAGTTTCCCCCGGTCTCCTTAAAGCTGATTTTTTGGCACTAATGTTTATACAAGGTATAAAGTTTAGGATCAAATTGAAAGCTTGTTATCAAGTTTCAACAAACAAATTTAATTTTAAACCAAAGTATGTTATATTCGCTATGCCATAAAATCATTCGTTTTTTGTTTGCTGAGTATTTTCGTAACGTTTAAACACGCTAAGAATTAAGGAGACCTACTTTTGGTCTCCCTAAATTTTTGGTCTCCCTAATACTGGTTTTTTTAGCAAAAATGGTCCCCGTATTGCTGGAGGTACACTTCTATATATATATATATATATATATATATATATATATATATATATATATATATATATATATATATATATATATATATATATATATATATATATATATATATATATATGTATCAGTCAATGGAGGACCATGCCTTATATATATCATGCCTTATATATAGCACTTATGGAGTCCATTTGGAAAAAATAATACACCAGAACCCTGGGATTGGAACACCCCGCAGATAGGGCCAACCCGGAAATCGGACCACTTTTCTTCAGAACCGAATGAAACCCATTGGTTTCTATTATTAAGGAACCCCACAATTCGGACCACTCCGCAAATTGAACCATAGGACCACTTTTGTAGCAAATGCAGATAGAATCCCGGAAATCGGACCAGCCTACGCACATGACATGTACTCAGTAAACAAACATCAGTTGAGGTTATCGGTGTTGGGGATTATAATGTTCAATGATCACAGGTTCAGTGACTGCTTTGATTGGGATGGGGATTATGCCTTCTTGAATACACAAAGGACTTGTTTGATTAAAAGAAACTCCGTCAATATGATTATAAAACGGGGTTTCTCCGGTTTGTGATCTTCGGTGCTGATCATACAGTTTTAACCTATTTCAAACAAAACGGAGGTTTTTAAAACATTAGGCCGAAGTTTTTTAAATTAATTAATCCTAAGAACTCAATTAATTTGGAAATATGCATAAACACTGATTTATTCTTTTTCATACTTTTTTCGTCTCTAGATTATGTAGATTTGTAGTAAAGTTGATGTAAAAAAATTGATTAATTTTTCTGGTCAGACTTTTTAGTCTTCATATTTTTTCGACCCAAGTGTAAATACGACTGGTCACTGAATTATTTTGTGAGCCATCAATTGGATGTAGGAATAAAGTTGATGATTTTAGAACAGAAAGAGGTGTTATTTTTTATTTCATATGGATACACTGTTAACATAACAAAAATGCACTCTTACGCGTCAAACTTGCTCGAACCCTGGAAATCGAACCATCATGAAAATCGGGCCACGTATGTCCAATCCCATGGGTGGCCCGATCTCCGAGGTTCCGGTGTATATGGTTTTTAGCTTGTGTGTGTGCCTGTGTGTGAGTGTGTGTGTGTGTAATTCCAGCAATACGGGTACCATTTTTGACAAAACAACAGTATGGGGGATATTAGACTCATTACAGAAATATGTTTGGGAACCAACATTGTGTTTCGTGAGAGATATACTTCACATCTTTATCTTGGATCCTATGCTAGGCCTTACTTATAGGTCAAGCCAGGGTGCCGCACTGGGATGAGATGAAACTTTTTCTTATTACGTTGTTTTTCGTACGACTGAGCGATGAGACTACAAGGTTTGAGTGAGGGGCTATCTGGCGGACAGATAACAGATAGAATATTCTGCCAAATTTTTTAAAGAAATACTGTAAACATAATTAAAGTATAAAATAAATGGAAAATAATTTAATTGACAGCTGGGTTTTAAAATGTATTTACACAAAAAAAGAAAAAGGTGTATTAATGATCGTAGCAATGACAATAATCGTGCTTTTTATACTCGCATTACATTGTCTGTAGACTTTTGTAGCAATTTTCAAACTTTTGGGGAGGCCGAGATTCATCAGCACGTCTATCTATAGTGTTATGTATCTCTTCATAGTTGTGGGCAGACAAACCACATTCACTGACAAAGATCAGATCACGCGCTGCAAATCAACGTATATTGAAGACGGAAGCTCTTCCCATGACGTAATCACGGCATGCATGTACAAGGCGCATTCTCATACTGTTCAGTAAGTCAAGTGTAAGAAAACGGTCCCATGATTAATCTTTTGCTACAAAACCACCTCTAAACATAAGGAAAAGAAATAAACAAAATAAATAATATTAACTAAAACAGTCATAAAAATATAACAAAAATAATTTTATTAATAAAAAAATTTACGAGTGAATATAAGCGAGATTATATCAACAAACAGGCAAAAAGTTTTCAACTGGGATGCTACAATGTACCTAAACCAGTGTCCAAATTGGTGAAGTTCTTATACCTGTCGCTTGTCTTTTATGTTGGAAGAAACACGTCACACTCAGACACACTTCTATTCACATCTATAAGTGATTGATTATAACAGGGTGAGGAATAATTGCTCTCATTTATACATTTTATATATAGATAAGAGAGTCTATAGCAGCAGAAAATAAGGCCGACCTGGTAACGCCGCATGCATCACTAATGCCTTAAGCAAAATATGTTATCTATTATCTGTTATTATTATTATTATTATTATTATTATTATTATTATTATTATTATTATTATTATTATATCGTTTGTGTAACCCCTTAAAAAGAAAGCTCTCAGGGCTTCACAATAGGAAAATTAAGTATATAAATAAATATGTAAGCATAACAATCCATGGTACTAAATATACATCTTACTTGTAAAACATGTAAAACAAAACACTAAACTGAGTGGCTATAAATCACAGAATAACAAGTTAAATCGTGAAAAGCTTCTCTAAAGAGAAGCATTTTGCGACCTTTTTCAGCACTGAAACATTTTCTGCTGTTTTTCAGTACTCTGGGAGGCAATTGAATCGATTGGACTAGAATCTGAATACATTCTTCTGTCGTAGCTATTGTCGAACCCATGTTCTTATAATGGGAACTTACTTGAACACCCTAGAGGTCTGAGTGTGCGCAGGGTTCAACAAGTTCAGACAGATACTGGGGACTATTGCCATTGCGGGCGTTATATGCAGTGACTAAGAGTTTAAACTTGATTCTAAATTCTACAGGAAGCATGTGTAATTCCATGAGAACAGGGCGCGTATGATCAGATCTTGTTTTAATCGCAATAAGCCTTGCCGCAGGATTTTGAACTTAATAACCTAATCCAGATATAACAAGAGACTTACCAGGGATTGGGTAGCTTCTTTAGTGAGAATTTTTCGTATTGATTTTAAATAGAAGGAACAGGATGAACATGTTTTGCTAACGAAATCATTCATAGATAACGTACTGTGGAAGATCACGCGTAAATTATTATTTCATACTATTTCCACCAACCATTAGTGAGATAGAGTTCGTTTGTAAGAGATTATAAGAGGAACCAATCAGAACAATTTCGGTTTTTGAATCGTTCGCCACTATGCATTTCTCATATAGTTCAATGCACCGCTCCAGAATACTAATGGAAGGCGCTCCCCTTAAGCTGATGTACAACTGTGAGTCATCATCGTAAAAACGGTTGCAAACACCCTCTTATATGCGGTATGTCAACAAGAATGTGTCGCAACAAATATTACCGTTTCTGCTTGCGAACTCTCTCCAAAACTCGTATCATGTCGCAAAGGGCGTTACGCAAGTGTACGATACTGTCTATATAAACCATCAGACAATTGAACAGATTCGTATTATTCATCGAGATTAGAAATGATTACAAAACAAACGATTGAAATCTTGGTGAAAATGTGGAATTGATAAAGACATGGGAATAGTTTTAGGTAGTCCAATGAAGTCATGACCCCCTTCCCTCATTAAGGATTGAATTCCAGGAATCTACCACTGACAAAAATTGAAGACACTACAACATAATTGAGTAATCCGGACACATGGCTAATTTATCAGTGCCACCATTGTCCGAATTAACCAGGTTTTACTGTACGTTATCTTACCCATGCTGTGAATTCAAGAGTCACAAAATAACAAACTTGTTCTTTTCGAATACAGAAATATGCATATATTTGCAGTGCTAAAACCGAGCACAATACACGTAAATCGTAAAGTGTAGAAAGCTCAAACTGACTGCATATTTTAATCAATGAATTGCAATTGCAATTAACAAGCCGCCTAGTGTGTGCTGTAAATTATTAAAAAAAATTAATACCGCGCCAACACGGCACTGTCCTGTGAACAACTTTAGCAGTCCACACATGTCAAGCAACAGGAAAATTGAATGAGAACCATACAACACTGTGCATCTGGCAAAAAGCGTCTGTCCTTTCTAACACCGTTAACATAAAAACAAACCAAGACCAACAAACAATTTTCATATATTTTTCATAGGCTCAAACAGACGACATAAGCTTACCATTTTTACTTTCAGTGGGCGGGTTCTTGAAATTGAAATGTGAAAGAACTACACGATTATATCACTATAAAGATAAATTATTCAATGACGGAGGATTAAACTGTGTACAGTGATGTACAATCCACACAATTTTACGGAGGTAATATCTACATCGTCATTATTATCAAAATACAGATAAGACACAAACAAATCCAACGGAACCATTTTGGTACTTTGGTAATAGTACGAGGTACATAAGGTGAATGAATACGGGGGTGCAGAAGATGCTCTGAGAAGTATACCATGAGTAAACGGAAATTTGCATGAATTATTTCTAAAAAATACTACAGTATAAAATTCGATTATATGTATTGTAATAAACTTCAGAAATAAACATTGAATTCATCCTATTATTAGAAAATGGTTGGCGTCATAAATAAATGTCAATTAAAATCCTTGCCAGTTTTTTAAAACAAATTTTAACCATAAGTTCTTTTTTTATTGCTGAATAGTATAAAACACGCTGATAACAAAACAAAAACAGTAAAATATAATTTATCCATAATCAATGATATTGAAATACGTAATTGTAAAAATGTTTCTGCTGAAATGTTTCAAAACTGTAGCTACTTGAAAGATAAGAAAATAAAATGATTCAAACTAAACCTTAACATGACACTGTAGCGTAAACGTAAATATAGCACTGAAACGTAAACGTAAATATGGCACTGAAACGTAAACGTAAATATAGCACTGAAACGTAAAGGTAAATATGCCACTGTAACGTAAAAGTAAATATGGCACTCTAACATAAACACAAATACACCCCTGTAACATAAACCCAAAATATGGCACTCTAACGAAAACGTAAATATGGCACTGAAACGCAAACGTAAATATGCCACTGTAACGTAAACGTAAATATGGCACTCTAACGTAAACACAAATATACCCCTGTAGCATAAAAGTAAATATGGCACTCTAACGTAAACGTAAATATGACACTGTAAGGAGTAGGGTTACGTAAATATGCCACTGTAAAAAAAACGTAAATATGGCACTCTAATGTAAACGTAAATGTGCCACTGCAACGTAAACGTAAATATGCCACTATGGAATAAACGCAAATATGACACTGTTATGTAAACGTAAATATACCAGTGTAACGTAAACGTAAACGCTAAAATACCGCTGCAGATTAAATGTAAACGTGAATATGGCACTGTATAAATAAGTTTTAGTATAGAACAGCCCAAAAGCTGTAAACATTCATTATTTCCTATAGTATAGTCATCAGGACATCCTGGGAGGCGAATCTCTGATTTAAGAAAACACAACGACAAAAATAATGAAGTTGTTAATTTTAACGATTAATAATACGAAACTAAACATGGTAAACCACTACGCGTTATTTTACACACCGTTGCGTCACAATGCACTAAGTTACGTCTATTACAACAGTGTTATACATAAAACCAAAGCTGTTATAAAAGATTTATTTCTCAGATCAGGAATCGGTCATCAACCATTGTTTTCTTTGAGACATTTCGCTTTCCAAACGCCCGCCGCGCAATAACAATTATCTACAACATAAAACGTACATGCATATATGTGTATATGACATATGTTTATAAGTACTTTATAAATGAGTATCGTATAAAACCAGTATTGATTTTTAATTATTATTCTTTTAATTTACATTTTTACATGTTACTTCATTTTATGGGGGAACTTCGGAAAACCATCGGAAGTAGCGAGTTTTTGTTGTTGTAAAAACAAGAAAAGTTTTACTGTCTATTTTTTTTTAGTTATGGAGGTGGGAGGAGCAAACTCTGACTACTCCCCCCGTTAGATCCGCTAGTGAATAACTAGGTCACGCACCGAGTCAACAGCATACGTCACAATGGCGGCGAGGATGTAGTCATAGGCCACCATATCGACACACGTGAAGAGGAGGATCTCAAACACCTGCAGTGCCACCTCGTGGCCGTAAAGCAGCGTCTCGTCAAAACTGCACCCACTGTCTGTTAAATAATAAGTTGTGTAAGAACTAATATATATATATATATATATATATATATATATATATATATATATATATATATATATATATATATGATGTATTTTAAATTGATCACATATCGAACTTGTATGTGTAAGGACTGAAGAAAACTTCACCACATAATATACTCTTCCCATTCCTTCAACTAGTCATTCTTTCAGTAATTCACTGATCAGTTTTCTATATTTTTAGCAATTGTTAATGCGTCGTGATTCTCCGCTGTGCTACGGCAGAATGTGCACGACTGTAATGCTGCTATAGCGTCATAAATAAATCAACAAATTTAAAATTTTGAATAACTTTAAGCTCAATATTCCATACTTTTGGGCCTTACTGTGCTACTTCATATGGATACGCTCAATTAAATAAAGGACTAACTGGTCTTAGAATGACTGGTCTTAGAATGACTAACTGGTCAGTTTAGTGACGTGAAAGGGTTACAGAGCTTAGTTACCAGCCAGTCATAACTCACATTCAGTCACAAGATTGTCACAGGTGAGTCACAGATCAGTCACAAATCAATCACAGTCACATATAGTGATAATTATAGTTCAGTAGTCACATGTCAGTCATAAGTAAGACCTGGAGTAGTCACTGTCACATATCAGTTAAAAATTAATCCCAGGTCCGTGAGAGCCACGACTATAGTTCAGCCGTGTTTTGAAAGTAAAATCTGACCTTAAGTGATTGTTCTTCAGACAAAATCACGATGTTAATTTCTATTAAAGTCCAATAAAAGCTTAAATACCTGTGTAGAAAATACCCATTTGGGTTGCATCGTCAAATTCAGAATCCAGAACCTTTTCAGCAAAGCTTTTGTCTTTCACTGTGTAGTCAGTTGTTAAGTTCTGAGAAAAAAAAACATTATCAAATCATCCTATTCTGAGATATCCCGTTTCCCTAGTTTTCATCAATAATATTCTGTTTTCAAGAATCAAAACTAACCCCCTCCCTCTCAATAAAACATGCAAATCTTGTGGCTAGTCTTAAGTATGTGTTTTACTCTCTCTCTCTCTCTCTCTCTCTCTCTCTCTCTCTATATATATATATATATATATATATATATATATATATATATATATATATATATATATATATATATATATATATATATATATATATATATATATATATATATATATTGAAAAGATCATTTTAACTCCACCGCCTTTTTCTGATTTGGGTCGCGCAGGTGCTCTTTTTACATCCCCTCCCTCCCTCCCTCCACTCCCTCCCTCCTACCCCGTGGTTTTCTAAGTGAGATTACTCAGACACCTGTAACCGCCCTCAAACCTCCCAATCCCATGAGTGTGGTTGGTTGGTTGGTTGGTTGGTTGGTTACGCACGTGGTCTATAAAGCTCTGGAAGAACCGGTTGAGAACGTTGTAGGCTTGTAACTTCTTCTCCATGGCAACAGTGATCCGCGTCGTCGCCCGGGGCCGCTGCTGAAGCGTGGGGCCCTTTATAAGCATATAGAAATGTAATCATGACAACAAATATGCCAGTAAAATGTAAACATGACAGCAAAATGTAAACATGAGCGAAATGTAAACATCATACCTTTCTCTTTGTAGCAAGTTATTTGGTAAAAAATAGGACAAAGTTCAATGCAAGAAGACAAACAAGTTGGTCAATACCACAAGTAAATTTAATAAAAATGTATCAGAATGAAAGACCGTGCCTTGGCCAAGTTAAAACAGAACATCTGAGTTTCATAAGTTCACAACCAGACAATGACTCACCAACATGGTGACCTCCCGCAGCACACGGTCATACTCCATGCGTAACCTCCGCGGCACCGCGAATTCAAAGGTTTGTTGGTCCTCTCCAGGGATCAACCCTCGACTGCCACACAAGTCATTCTACAGACGAATTAGCTACTATTATCGGGGAAGCGGGATGGGAAGGGAGGGCAGTCACGTACCAAATGGTTGCCATGGCGTCCATGACAGTCACACAGAATGCTAAGGATCCCATGGGGGTGAGGGAGGCAATCACATGCCAACCGGTTACCAGAATCCAGGTGGAGTGGGGGTGGCAGGGGGCAGTCACGTAATGAATGGTTACCACACGTCCATAAAATTTTAAACGATCCCTAAACGTAGAATGCTAACTTTAAAATAATAGCCCCTAGTTCACCCACACGCGAAATGCAGTTCCGCAACAGCCCTCTTTTTGTGGGAAACTACCGAACAAACATTAACAACTTTTTTAATGACATTGACACACCTGACATTAAAAATTTTACCCCTTTCTCTTTCTTTTTTTTTTTTTTTTTTTTTTTTTTCTTTTTCTTTTTTTTTTTTTTATTTGACACGACACCAAGAATACAAGAGATCCTTGAGATAACCCCCACCCGGAATTCATACAACCAAAAAAAAAACATAATAATTATAATAAAATAAATGAATGAATAAGACAACCCCTGAAATAAGAACACTTTTTCGCCAGTTCCACTTCAATTCACATACATTATAGATTAATCCGGAATTAAGGTCACTTTAGATCAGACGCAAAAGCGGGATGGTACCTGTGAGCCGTTGTTGTTCAACAGCCAACCTCTTCGGCGGTTCGGTCTGTTGTGTTTAACACTGTTTTATTCCGCAGACCCACTTGGGATTCCGCGAAAATAATTAATACTCATAAAATAGCAGAACTACATTTTAAAACATCCATCCGCTCTGTATTTGTATATAACAAATAGAATCTATCAGAGGCCACTTGTTTTATAAAAACAACTTGTAAGCCTTGCGTTAAGTTTACGGTACTGCAAGCCCCTTGTGATTGGCGGCTTTCTTTACGATACCGTAAATTCTATTTGGTTGCCGCGTGTATTTTTAGCGTATTTGTGTGTTTTGGTGAGAAAAAAAAACACCGGAAGTGTAGAAAGTCTACTTCTTGTTTCACTTATCAAATGTAAAATGCTTGACAGAGAACGAGACGCAAACTTTTCTTAAATACTTTGCAGTCATTGGCTGATATTCCGCAACAAAATTTCGATGCAAACTCTAGTGAAATCTAATGATGCAGTGGATTTTTTTTCCTTCAAGTCTGAGGGCTTGAGACAATCGTTTGGTCGAGCATTGAGAACTCACCTCTTCTCTGGCGAGATTTTCCGTCATGTTTCTATAAGTGACGTCAGCATGGCCGTGGGGAGAGCGTCCATGGATGTAGTAACCGTAGTTATTATTCGTCATTAATAGAACACTAATGTTCGACATGGAGCAAAGGTCGATAAAATTGTTGACTGGATTTTCTTTGAATCGGGCCAAAATCAGAACATAAAAAAGTCTCTGGGCAAAGGCTGCAAGAAGGCACAATAACATATATTATTATTATTATTATTATTATTATTATTATTATTATTATTATTATTATTATTATTATTATTATTATTATTATGTTCCTGTTGCTACAAAGGTTATTATTTTAAATTCGAATTATTGTAGTTGTAACAGAGTAGTAGTAGTAGTAGTAGTAGTAGTAGTAGTAGTAGTAGTAAAAATATTAGAAGCAGCAGTAAAAAGAGGTCAACGCAGTTGCCGTGCTCAGTTGTGAATTAGTGAGGAGTCACATAATGACTCACCCACTAAAATGTAGGTGAGCGCAAAAACGGTGAATCTGAAGGTCAGATTGTACTCTCCGTAGTAGCCATCGTCGTCAGCTCTCTTAGGAAATATAAATCAAAACAATTAATCAACCAATTAATTAATCAATTAATTAATTAATCAATCAAAAGATAATTTAAATAAACAATTAAAATATCATGTATAAGTTAACATTTTTAAAAATAAATCAGCTACATAAATCAAAAGTGAGGACAATACAACAGTTTTTTTTCTTCTTATAATTTCTCTGGCTTTTAAGAAGATGCTTAAGCATATTGAAGCTAAATTCTTTTAATTTTGAGAAATGGGACTTTTTACTTGGAAAAGATAATTTTACAGAGGATAACCTCTCTATGTTAATAAAATACCATATATATCAGTTTAGAGTCAATGAGGAAAATTTTCACGAGAACGTGTTTATTAGAAACGCAAAATTATGATATTCACGCAGACATGCAAACATTATCTGAAGATAAATTAAAATTGAAATGGACCTATTTTGGCGAAGTATTTTCAAACTTAGAAGCGGATTTGACATATTGATAGATGGTCGTGACTCATTTATAAGTTGTTATGTTTGTTTGATTTCCTCATAATCGTGATTTTTGATAAGCAAAGTTATTGTTAGAAAACGCCGCGTTTGTGAAAGATGCATATATATATTGTACTGTAAGTGCTCCTCATAATTTATGCCCACACAGCGCATACTCGAATATGGCTGTGCACAATAAAATTCCCTAAAAACAAATTTCTATCCTAATTTTCGCACACAAATAAAAATAAAAAGATGGGTGCGTGATTTCTTTTTTACCTTTCAACTACAAATTGTGACATTTGACGTCATTGTTTCCATACATATGCTACTCCAAAATGGAGTGGGGTTACAAATATTCCCTCTCTACCCGCCCAACCCCTCCCCCCTCCCCACCACCGCCACCGCACTCCACCCTCTGAAAAGCCAAGCGGTATACAATCAACTCACCACAGTGCTCTGGGTCTCGTACCTCGCCAGGTTCTCCAAGCCCACAGCGTCGAGCAGGAGTAAGAGGAGGAACATATGCACCGCCGGGTGCACCCTACGTAGCACCTGCCAAGGTCACACCGTCACTCCAGTCACAAAGACATACACCGTATTTTAATATTTTTTTCAATGTATTTGTTTGTTTTAGTTTTTTTATTGTTTCTCCCCCCTTCCCACTCTAGGGATGGGAGTGGGAGGGGGGGCACTCACGAACGGTAAATGGGGTAAAGCCTCACTTACCAGTTTGTTACCATGCGTGTCTACTAATTCGTAAAACGACCCCTAAACGCGGATTGCTATGCTTTAAACAGTACCCCCTTTACTAACCAAATACAGAGTACAATTTTGAAAGAACCCCTCTACCCTTGTGTTAAACGCAGATTACTGAATAAAATTTACCCCCCTCCCCTCCCAAACGAAATTCTCCCTCTCGCAGACCCCCATACATAAAGTACATTTACATTTTTTCCAACCTTCTTATCTCCGGAAATACAAAACATTGTCACTCTTTCGCTCACCTACCCTTCACCCTACCCCTCTCCACCCGATTATCATCGATTA
Source organism: Protula sp. h YS-2021 (assembly GCA_949752745.1). NCBI lineage: Eukaryota > Metazoa > Annelida > Polychaeta > Sabellida > Serpulidae > Protula > Protula sp. h YS-2021. The sequence continues at coordinate 66,272,878 of OX457029.1, read as the reverse complement.
TAGTCACAAATGGATGGGGCTTTTTTTCACCTGCAAGTCGTTCTACTCTGTGGAACGTTTTAGTACATTTTAGCTCCCTATAACCTTGCCCCCCATTCTTCTCCCAGTCCCCAAACCCCCACCCCCCGCGGCTATCACCTGCAAGTCGTTCCACTCATTGGCCACGAAGTACGTTCTCCAAATAGACACGGGATTTTTCTCCGCGCGCTTCAGTGACGTCACGATCTCCTCAGATGTGCTTTCCTGCCTCAGTGTTGTCGTCACCGGGGGCTCGTTTTCAAATCGCCTTGGCCTCTCCCAGTCAATGAGAAATATATCCACAGTAACCTGACGATACGACACAAGGTAAAATCGGAATAAACACGCGATACAAGGTAAAACGCTCAACACACGACATGCGTATCTTTTACTTCTAAAATGCTCCAAATTTGAAAAAAGGGACTTTTCTCTGGGAGAGGTGGGGCATTGAGGTACAAATTGGCTACAAGGCGTGTGCATGTTTTTTTAAGCGATCCCTAAACAAGGAGTCAGGAGTTAAAAGGAAAATATAAAGCTGGTAGCCGACGAACCAAATCAATTTATAAAAAACGTGACCACTGTTTTTTTAGGGGGGGTGGCTCTCTTTATCTGACATTAAACCCCCTCTATGTTGAGAGCACACTCTTAGTTGTTTCGATCGCGGTCATAATTAAAAGGTCGAACCACAGACTGGTATTATTGACACTGGTGACGTCATTATTTATAAACCTCACCTGCTGAATGAGAATATGAGTGATCTGTATGAATTTGAGAGCAAACGCGGAGCCGATAAAAGCTTGAACGTAGTAGTCAGAATTCTCCAGGGGCACCAGGTAAAACACAGCCTGACCCTGAAATAGCCACAGCAAAACTATAAATCACATTTGATGAATAATAATTAAGTACATTTGTAACATTAAAGTGCTTTATATATATTTGTTTTGTTTTTTTCGCTTTCTTTCTTTCTTTCTTTCTTTTTTTCTCTCTTCCACGTCTTTCTCTCTCGTTCTCTTTCTTTCTTTCTGTCTGTCTGTCTGTCTGTCTGTCTGTCTGTCTGTCTGTCTGTCTGTCTGTCTGTCTCTCTCTCTCTCTCTCTCTCTCTCTCTCTCTCTCTCTCTCTCTCTCTCTCTCTCTCTCTCTCTCTCGTTCTTCATCCTTCTCTCTGTCACACGAGAAATATGTGAAAAAAGCACATACACCTTGCGCACACTTACTTTATAAAAAATAAAATTCCACGTGGAGAAGCCGAGAGTGACGATGAAGAAGGCATTCGCCAGAGCGCCGCAGGAAAACAGGATGAACTTAAGCAGAGACACGAAGTCTATTGCCACCTGTCAAAACAATCGGAGCGTGCGGCTTCGTTTATGTAGTTATTGATTGATTGATTTATTTATTTAGTTGTTCATTTATTTATTTATTTGTTCATTTACTATTTATTTATCAGTGTTTATTTATTGTTCATTTTAATTTATTATTTATTTAAGGAAAATGTAAACATCCAAGTCTTTTTCACAGAAATTGTAGCTAATATTGTTAATAATGTAGTTTCCTCCAAGTACCTTTTTTACTAATGGTTTTGTATGTATAGTAATCACCAAATACTAACCATTCAATGCTGATAGTTCAGCTATATAACAATACACAGTCACTTAGCAACAGCAAGCAAGTCATGGCAACCATTTTATATTAACCGATCCCATTGGCTGTGCACTACCTTTCCGGCGCGTTTGTTCCACGTGGCTGTTCGTAGCACGGCGTATAAGACCCCCAGGCCGCACAGCACCGACACGGATATCGTCACGCCCAGCTCGAAACTGCTGTCGTCCATGGAGTACTTCACCTCAAAGCTACACTGTCGGGGAAACAAGCCAGAACAGGAAATAGGATCATCAGGACTCCGGAAATAGGATCACCAAGACGCAAGAAATAGGATCACCAGAACACCGGAAATATAACCACAATGGCCTAGGAAGTACCATTACAAGGTACCTGTAAATAGGACTACTGGGACCAAGGAAATAGGATCATCAGAACCCTCGGAAATAGAATCACCAGGATCCCAGAAGTAAGGTCATCATGACCCCAGAAATAGGAACACCAGGACCCCGGAAATAGGATCACCAGAGTAACTAAGCTGAGATGAAGCGATTTCCGGGTTGATATTTGTGGGAGTCACCTGGAACCAGACTTTCGTAGTGTTCGCATTTGTAAGGTGCTCTCTGTTTCCCGTGTATGAGGTTAATGGTCTTAATGCAGAAATATATATTGTATTATGCTGTGCTGTAACCTCTCTCTCTCTCTCTCTCTCTCTCTCTCTCTCTCTCTCTCTCTCTCTCTCTCTCTCTTATTATTTGTTTTGCTTAAAATGGTCCTGGTATCGTACAATAAAGTACAACAAAGACATAGAAAGTATTTTACTTGAATCTGCGTATCACTTTCATCAATGATGATCGGTTATTAATTTACTATACATACTCTCATTGCTTTGCCTGTCCACCCAATATTTCCTGAAGAATATATTTCAAAATGGAAACTGTGTAAGGACTTTCGGCAAAGACAAACTATGGAAGCTTAATTATATCTTTTAACAAGTACAGCAGACGTGGATAAGTATAGCAGACGTGGATAAGTATAGCAGACGTGGATAAGTACCCTGACGGTCTGGTTACTGTTTCTCATCTCGCTATCGGCCTGTGAGTACGTTATCTCCAGATACGGTGGGTAGATTTGGCCCTCATTGGATTCGGCTTGAAGAGTGACGTGCAGCACCATGGATTCCGCGTATCTCACGACGACAAGCTCCTCCTCTCCTGTAGAACACACCCACCCCCTCCCCATGGTCACCACATTGTTACCACATGGCTACCAATGGTTACCACAGTGTTACCACATGGCTACCAATGGTTACCACAGTGTTACCACATTGCTACCAATGGTTACCACAGTGTTACCACATTGCTACCAATGGTCACCACAGTGTTACCACATTGCTACCTATGGTTACCATAGTGTTACCTCGTGGCTACCCATGGTTACCACAGTATTACCACGTGGCTACCCATGGCTACCACAGTGTTACCACGTGGCTACCAATGTTACCACAGTGTTACCACATGGCCAACAAATGGTTACCACAGTGTTACCACATGGCTACCAATGGTTACCACAATATTTTACATGGTCGAGTTTCAATTGAAGGGGTCCATGCATAAACTTGATAACTGCAGTTATCAACAATGGAGAAAAACGCTTTTAAAGTTTGAAATTTTAGTAACAAACATAGGTTTTTCCCATCGCATTTTCCCCAAGAAATACCTACTTCTAATCGGTTTTGAGGTGTAAGACTTACATGCGTGATAGAACAGAGGCCAAGAAATACCGTGGTGGTAATAGTGCATTTTCCTGATAAGTGGAGTTATCAAGTTTATGCATGGACCCCTATAATTGATGTCAGCAAATGCTAAACACAAGTTAGAATAAAATAACCAAATTAACTGTACTCTTTAGGAGATTTATAAGTAAAGCATGTGGTAACAGTGTCTTAACACCACTGTAAAAATATATTTTTTAAAAAACATTGCTCAAACAAATGTGGTCACCATATATCTTCCCGTGTGGCATCCTGTAGTAAAATGCTGTAACCATGCTGTAAAATATTTGGCGATGTCTATAAAAATGCACTTGAATGATAGTAGGGGGTTTAGAGGGAGGGGGGGGGGGGGGGGCTACTGGTGAAATATTAAGTGACAGTTGTTCAGCGAATTTCTCTTATTCTTTTCATCTTTTTATTACGTTGGACATTGTCTGATTTGCCTTCGCCGATGTATTGCAATGTCAGCAGGGGAGTTTCGAGGGTGGGGGCGGGGAGGGGGAGGGGGTGGGGAGGGGGAGGGGGCGGGGAGAGGGGGAGGGAGAGGGGTGATAGGAGTTGTCTGACTTGCCTTCCCCGATGTCAGTCAATCCTGATTCACGGTCCACTTTGAAAAATCGCCGCACCAACTGCCAGTCCCGTACACTCGACCCTAAAGTACATGTTCAGTACATTTGCAGTACAAAAACAGTATACATAAAGTACTTTCTGGTAGCTCAAAGAAATAGACAAATTTTGTCAGAAAAATATAGAGATTACAAATTAGGATACGGTAATATGCAACAAAGTGGCAAAAATTCCATGTACAAAATACTGAAAAAAAAAAAGCAATTAAACAAACAAACAAAACAGACGGAAAAAATCTATATCCCTGTAGACCATCTGTCGAAGCTGACTATGAATCGACCCCGTTATACTCTTTTCTTCGGGGGAGATGGGAAGGGGGGAGGGGTAGGGGGGTAGGCGGAGGCCGGTAATTCATGCAGACCTATCAAAATGCAAACAAAAAATGAAAAAAAAAACCTATTTGTTACCTCTATTTATGTAAGTACCGTCGTTGTCTTGGTAATTCGTGAGCAGTACTGGGATCGGGTACATCTGCTCCTCTCCCTGCTCGTTTGTGTACTGAAAATCTGCCCGCTTATCTTAAGGAATTTTATTTGCACTGAAATTACCTATGATAAAATATTCTACACATATAGTAATAAGAGATGAACTGTAAGTAAAGAATTTGATTCCTCTGCCCTGCAAAGAAATGGAAAGGGTAAGCAAGGAGAAATCATCTGTGCACTACCCCCCCCCCCCCACTGCCCCACCCCCTCCTCTCTCTCTGGTGGGAAGCAGGGGGAGTCCATTTGCAATATTAGAATCACAAGAAAATCTTCTTGTGTTGTTTGGAATGGTGGACACCACTGCTATCCCTCTACTCACACGTCAGTATCCTCGATGTTAGCTTATGAAAAGTCATCCATAACATACGCACTCATGCCTAAAGAGGGGTGGAGGGACGGGGGAGGGGGGAGGAGGCTGTGTAGTGTAGAGTGGTGGGGCGGGGTGGATGGGGTGGGGAGGAGTCTGTATGGTGTACAGGGGTGGTCCGGGGTTGATGGGGTGGGGGAGGAGTCTGTAGTGTAGAGGGGTGGGGCGGGGTTGATGGGGTGGGGCAGGAGTGTCTGTAGTGTGCTGGTGGGGAAGGGGGAGAGGTCGAGATGTTAACAGCGAATGAAGCCAGCAATATATTTCTAGGAAAGGATACACAAGTCGTAGAAATAAGTGGCATAATCTGGATCTGTGTACAGATTCTCCACACTTATGCTACACTGAAATAAAATCACTATCATTTATTCGTGTGCTTATGTCAGTTTTTATTATTATTATTATTATTATTATTATTATTATTATTATTATTATTATTATTATTATTATTATTATTATTATTATTATTATTATTGCTGTAGTTTAGAATTTCAGGAAATATTTGTCTGCCACAATTAATGTCCTCATGATGTCACAATGATGTCACACAATGTCACTATTGTATCACCGCGAGGTTGGCAATCCCTCCAACCGGGAAAAACCCTTCAGGGGAATTTTATTTGGGTGTACAGTTTTGTATCGAAAGAAGTTTGTATAAACCCGAGTCATATCCTATCATTTTGAGTTGAGAGAAGTGCAGGAAATGGTCGAGAATTCGGCGTTTCTCACCCCGTCCATCCAACAATCCTCTTCCTATCTTATGGGGGGGGGGGGGCAGGCGGGGGAGGGGTAAATGAATCTTAAGTCAGGGAGGGCACGTTTGTTTGTTAATATCACAGCAGAGCTTTACATTGTCGCACCTCTTTTTTTTAGGCAGGGAATGGGGATAGGTAGGGCACGTATGTTAATATCACAGAATTTTTACAAAATCGCACCTCTTTTTTGTAACCAACACCAAACTCGAATGCGGGGTTCAGTCTTCTCGTCGTGTCACGGCATAGCTGAAGTTCCTCTGAAAAATAAACATTGCCCAGCCCTTGTACAGTTCCACATAGTTAGAGAGTTACCTATTTATAGAAATTAACCTTTGAAATAGAACCAACAATGGACTACTCCATACTAGTCCTTTTTACCCCCGGGATGGTCCAGTTTGTTGGGTTCTTTTATCATAAATCCTAATTTTCGTTTTTTGTCGAAACGTAGGGCTTTTCCTGAAGTGATGTGAAGTGATCCCGAGGTTGAAACAGCTAAACACTTAACCCACTCACACGATAAAAAAATATTGTTCCTAAACAGTGTTTAATAAGTACTACTACTACTACTACTAATAATAATAATAATAATAATAATAATAATAATAATAATAATAATACAAAATGTAGTGTGGATTTATCTGAGCAACTGATTGTGAGGGGGTAATAATTTCATAAAGAGGTAGAGGGGTCGTCAAAATCCAAACCGGAAATGGGACCAAATTGGCGATAACTGGAGTATTTTTCCCTATCTGATACCATTACTAAAAGTAGTTTTTCTGTAACTTGGGCATAAATTTTAAAACGTCTTTATAAATCTAGAAAAGGGGAATCTGAAGGAAGCATCAATAGCAATGACTTGGTTTTAATCCCTGGATAAAGGGAGAAATTTGAGCGTTTATTTGCAAAAAAAAATGAGAAAAGAGCGTTTTCTTCCCATCAAAACAATTTGGTAGTCGGGGGAAATCCCTTGCAGCTGATTGGATGATCAGCCCTGTGAAGTCGTAACTGTTCAAACGGATCATTCAACACAGTACGGCTAAAAAACTGCTCACTGCCTCCATAAACTTATCAAAACAATGGAGACAATTGCCAAAAAGTGTCAAATAAAACACCAACATTCGACGAAAAAAAGACTACCCTTGTCTCTCATCCCATTTATCGAGAATATTTGAAATAGCCGTATGGTGATCTTTTTTTTTTTTTTTTTTCTAAAAAAAAAAAAGATTTGGATGGTTGGGGGTGAACTTTTACAAGTCCGTTTACACGTTTTGTCGGTCTTCCGAGAAAAAATAATATGTTGACTTATATAACATAAACTGTTATTATTTTATTTATTTATTTATTTTACTTATTATTATTTTTTGTTAATTTTACATTTCGAAATTTTGGAGATCAGGCAGCGTCATTTCACTTTATTCATTTGTAATTATATTTTTTATTTAATTTTTCTACGCCTTGCTGGTTTCTTTAAAAGAACAATTATCAATTTACGCCATTTCCTGAATACTCAGGAATGGTTGTCATGGTGACAGTATACCCAGGGAGTACACAAACCTGCATCAAGTACCGTATGGTTGACCAAATTGCCCTCTAGCGTATACTTGGCAGCAAGAAACGTCAAATTCATACCAGGACGGAAGCGCGTAGTGATTTCTAAATCCGTGAGTACATTTTCTGACACATCCGCGTCATAAAATAACCACGGCATATTCGCTCTCCTGCTCGTTAGTAAAAACATATTACACTATTTAATTTACAGTAAATATGTTTTAGGAAAAAAAAACAACAATCTAGTAATATTTACACCTTCACAATAATTACATTTTCACAATAACTGAAATTTCATGTTGGCAAGAGCCAAATAATTTCTACACTTTTAACAGAACATTTTGAAAGAGTCAAACTTTCGCAACAACTATATTTCCAACCTTCCAGCATATGTGTACATGCAGTAGAGTAGCATTTTCCCTCATTTACTACACAACTACAGTACTTAACTTTCAAAATAACATTTTTTTTTTGTTTTAATTATTTTATTTTATTATCTTTATTATTTGAGCCAGCGTGGGCGGGGGTAGGGGTGGGGGTGGGAGGGGCGGCCTTTCAGAACTTATTTCAGAATTTATAAGTTCCTGCCAGGGTCCAAATCTAAAAAGGTTGGAGAAAAGAAAATAATTCCGACCATAAAAGTAGAATTGGATTTGATAAATAAATATTAGGTTGGGTTGACCAATAAATATTAAGTCGGACAGACCAATCAATATTAAGTTGGATTGACAATAGAGAATAAGTTGCGGTTTCTGCATACCATTCTGTGATTGGGTGTGATCCTGAGTTATGAGGCGGAAATGACGATGATCCATAGTCGTTACTTATGAGGCGTAAGTGCAGTGCGCATGCGTCAAACGTGTCATCTGACGTGTCATAGCGTCGGCTGTACAATGTCATCACACACAGGTTGCCTAGCAACTGACAGGCTGTCAGGTTACTATATTCATTGTATGGCTGAAATAGACCAATCAAAAACCACTTTCAGATAAATTAATTCAAGCACCAGGGCGAAACAAAGGGACCGAATACGCCCCCACCCCCTGCCCCTCCTCACACACGAGCTATCACCACGATACTTCTTGTTCCCATAATAGGTTAAGAGCTAATGTAACAAACAAGCGAAAATGATCTTTCAAAATCAGTTCATTAAATTGCCTGATTAGAAGCTGAAAACTTCAACTTAACTTAACCCAAGACATCGTTCTTCTCATCCACAGAATTCGGTTACATATTTTGTTGCTAACTGATGTCTTTTTCTTCATTTAATTTTAATTTCATATAAATAAATATGTTTACCCGTGTTGCTCCATCAGAAGCCGATTGGTTCTGAAATCACAAGAGTAACAACACCCCCTCCCCCAAAATAATATGTTATGCAATCAAAGTTCTATCACATCACAGCATTACATAAACATCATAAAACATGTTCATCTTCTGTGTTTCTTTGTTCTTTTTTTTTTTTATTATGAATTTTTTGTAAAAAATATTCTTACTGCGTTCGAAAATTAAACAAAAAAAACCGGTGCAAAGATTTCAAATTACACCCATATTTATATTACCTCCCGGTAATTTAAAATTAAATTCAAGCAGCCCCCCCCCCCCCCCCCCCCCCCGCAATCCCGGTAACTTAAAGCTGTAAAAGCTGCAAAAAAAAGAATAATCTTTCATATTTTTATATTTTTTTACACATAAATAAACTGCTTAGCCATTTCCGCGTTTAATATCACATTTGTTATTTTATTTTACTACTTTTAGCGTTTTCCTTCTATTATGTTTAGTTATTGGAACTGCATGTACTAACCAAAATCATCCTCCCATTTATACGCATGCAGGAAACCTACTCAAAACATGGCCCCGACACTTTGGGATTAACAGCATTGAGCTGGGGATTAACCGACTCGTGAAACTGTGACATTACCAGACCCTGAAAGGCATTGACTAATAGAAAAGCCTTTTGATCTTGAGTGAGCAATTGAACCAACTTCTTGTAGAATATTAGTCAGGTACTTGTAATGATTGTGCAAGACCAATGTTGAAGAGGTCGTCCAGTTTGACTCTTGTCGAAGAGTTGATGAAATTAATATTTCATTTTAGTTTATTTATATGTGGATAAATTCAAGTTGCCGGGGGCTTGAGACGGAG